>MU223373.1:2842613-2874325 GCA_018584345.1 Thuja plicata | reverse complement strand
GGAGATTGTTAATCTCTAAGTTCTATTGATGATTAGTGACCAACACTTAGTCATTCACTTAGGCATTTTTAGTTGGCTATCACTGTGGCTGAGCTAAAACTATGCAAGGCCGAGCAACATTGCCGAGCAGTATTCAGTTTGCCTAGTTACATTGTCGAGCCGAGTTACATTACCGAGCCGAGTAGGATACAAAGATGTTAAGTGTCGAACAACAAAGAAGTCAAGAACCGAGCAGAACATTTTTTGTATACATGTTTGGAATGATTCAAACTTTGAGGATAAGTAATCTGGCTGACTTGTATAAGCTTTTTGGGTCGACTTATGTATGCATTTAATATTCTTCTACGGAGTTAGTTATGCATTTAATTGTTTTATCCTATGCATGATCTATTGTAAACATTAATTGTAATACCATCAAGGTATGGGTATTACATCTTGATTGTTGATCTAGATCTCACTATCATACTTGAATGGATATATTAGATTGCTTCTAAACCCTATTTTGTGTGTGCAAGAAGAGAGCAGACGAAGTGTGTGGTGACTGCATTTTGAAGTAAAATGCACAAAGGGTTATTTTGATAAGAAACATAGATCAAGCAAAGTGACAACACAGTGAACAACAGAGTAAAGTTATATCAAATTGTAAGATCATAGAAGGTACTAGAAAGAGGAGATCCGTCATCAGCATCTGAGTGCATAATGAAGGATCAATACTTGAGACATTCTAATCATTGTATCAGGTGAAAATTTCTTAATAGAGTGGTTCTAGCAGACCTTTCTAAATCTCCTAACAGAGTGCTTACTTTATTGTAAGTTGAAATCCTTTCACAGGGTAGATTGTAATGATCTTTAGCTCTTAACTGGGTAGACCTTTAATAGGGTAGATTGCATCTTGTAATCAATTTTTGTAGCCTTAACAGGCACACTTTATTACTGCAGTAGTGGAGAATTTTGTGGGTGTCATCCATACCCCAGTTTTACCAAGTTCTTGTGTTATGAGTTATTTATTTCATTGTGTGGATGCTATCTGATATTACATTAGATTCATGTATGTATGAATGTGGATTAGTTTGTTTTAAGTGTTTAATTTTGAAGATCTTATTCACCCCCCCTCTTAGTATCTTGCTTTCCCATTATTGTATTTCCAACATGGGGATGAAACCCACAAAGATTCACTATCTGCAGAATGGAAGGTGCCTATTAGGGCTATAAGTTGTGATCACTTCTGATGATCTTACCCTGTTAGGAGTAACATTTTAGACTTGTTAAGTCTACCTGGTTAGGAGATTTCAACAACATAATGTATGTGTGCACTCGGTTAAGAGATTTGCATAAAGACTTTTAAGTCCACCTTGTGAAAGGATTTTAGTGCTTGCTACAATTGTTAAAGAGTAACAAAATATATGACCTGATTGCTGCAATATTATATTACTGATTAAAGATCCATTAAGTTCACAAAATTATATCACCTTATTGTGATGAATAATACCCCTGTTCTGCTCGGTAGCCTTGTATGTAGTTCTTGATAACTGAATTCTTCTTTATATGTCCTTCTGCACAAAAACCTCTATCTTATCCATAGATGTCCTTGGCGGCTACAACCATCATGTTCTTGATTGATTAATACATCTATATATACAAGATTTTGACCTAATTAGGTTTCATAATTAGGTTTCATACTTTTCTTGAAAAACTCTAAGATCAAAGGTATATAACTTGACCTTGATCTCCTAGTTTGAATGAATACAATCAGTTAACTAAATACATCCATCATTTATGCTTTTCTTGATCCACAAGAAACTGTTATCCAGCTAAGCAAAAAGATATTTTAAAGACTAAAGTGCTTTAGCTAACGTGTAGTTGAGATCCACTTTTTCTATGAAATGTTGTCTCTTAGTGTAGATTGGTGCTCGGTGATGTCTCTGTAGACTGGTGCTCGGTTGATGTAATTTTCGATGAATGCACTATCACTCAGTGTTCAAAACATCTTGGTGACCACTACGCTCGGTGAATGTTGTTGCTCGGTGAGTGTTGTCGCTTGGTGATCGTGATCAACCAAAACTGCATGTTTGTATACTAATGACAACATCTTATCCTTTATGGATTATCACTATCCTCTCTGAAGAGCTCGACATTTGTAAATTCCTACAACAAGATCACAAAGTATCTTCTACACAAGCTCCCACTCAAATATGGATTAGTTAAAAAAACCCAACAACCTACAACTGAAACCAAAGGTGAACATGCTCTGATACCACTTGTAAGGAAGTTAAGTAGCAGGACAACTTCCTACACTAACCCTAAGGGGAGAATAATGTACAAACTTTCTCATATCATTTTCACAATTATAGAAACTTAACAAAAATAAACATAAGGACAAATAATATTTGTACCACAACACAAGGATTTACGTGGGGAAAACCCTTTCGGGAGAAAAACCCCACACTCCAAAAGAAACCCAATATATTATTCAGTAATAAAAAACATATTACAATATACTTGCAGAGCAAGATTCTTTCAGGAGTATCACTGATCAGAGGTCCAAAGGTATTTAGAAAGCTATAAGATTGTTACACAAAACCTCCATCTCATGCGCCTACTACATAGGAGATACAATACAAGAAACCGCCAAATGATATTGCAAAACCATGGGCTAAAACCACCCCAAAAAGAAGCGCCCATCTTATCTCCAATCAAAGATGCACAATGATGTGTCAATACACACACAAACACATGTAACTCCCCTTTACAACTCATTTACATGTTTGATGCATTTTTACATTTCCTATTTCAAGAGACCCAACTTCCGGAGACCATAACTTGTGAACCGTGTACTCGATTGACTATTATAACCACATTTCGGAAATGCCATGAAGCACTCATTAATTAACCTAATTAAGCATCAGCCTGGGCAAAGTTTTACCCCTTTTTGGAGCCTCTAAGGCCTTCAAAATTGAGTTCAAAGTTTTCGTAAGACCCCGTAAAAAAACCAAAAACTTAATATCTTAAAAACTGGACATGATCTTGCCACAAAACTTTACTAACATGCTTATATATATCCAAAATAAACCTCCAGAAAAGAAATTGGAAACATTTCATGCTTAAATTATTTACTAACTAAAAACACCTTCCATATGTAACTTCAAGGTTGAGACACATTTTCCCATCAGCTCCAGAAGGTTCGAGATAGTCAGGATCACCTTTTGTTTCATTGAAATCAGACATACGGGGTCAATTTTACAAGGGTTTGAAGTTTTAGGGTTTTCTCTATTCCAAAAGGTGCCCATAAATTTAGAGCACTTTGGGCCCAAACAAACCTTTCCATAAGCTTCAGAAGGCCGATTCGACAAATTTTGATATAAAATTTGACCTATTTTGGTCACCGAAGCATCTGGGGCAAAAATTTGCCCCCTTGGTCGTACGGATGGAGGCACAATTTTTGAGATTTTTTTTTAAATTGTTTTTGAGGCGATTACATAAGCGCTAGAAGTTAGTGTAACTGCTAGAGGCTAACCACCAGTGGTTAGTGTAACTACTCGCCAACCGCTAACCACTAGCGATCAACAAACTAACCACTAGCCATCAGTGCTAGTTTTGCATTATTTTTGACCTATTGGTGGTTTGTTTGGCTGTATCTTGCTCATACGGACTTGAAATTGGGAAAACAAGATATCACCGAAAAGGTGATTATGAGATGGAGCTATTTTTGCAGGTGGGATTTTCTAATTTTCTAATTTTATAGGGATTTATGCCAGTCAAAGTCAAAGGTTATTTTTTCCCTTCTTTGGGGAATAACTTGTGCATATGGACTATTTTTTGAAAACAAATATGTGTTGGAAAGGTGTTTCAGTGATCTTTCCAGATCTGCAATCAAATTCATCAGAATTTTCACCAGGTATACAAAGATCATACATTAGCTCTTTTTTATTTTTTGCACTTTCCATCTTTCATATTTGTGCTAGGGTTTGGGTTCTTGTATTGTGGGGGGTATTTTTTCCTCTATTTCACAAGGTAGTCCCTTCCTCTATTGAGCAACTTAATCTTCACAATTATCGCATTTGGAAGGCACATATGATCCACCTTCTCATGTCAAGGGGGTTATGGTCCTATTTGGATGAGGTTCAACCTTAGTTGACTCACCCATTTGAGGTCATGCAACACATGAATAGAATGGATGAGGCCATGGGGATGCTTTCCCTGATATAGTCTTTTGTTTCACCTCAAGGGTTGCACTGCACCTCGGGACATGTGGACCAAATTTCATTATCTTTTTGGCATCATTAATCAGTTTTGAGCACTTCAGATTGAGGCAGAGTTGACCTCTTTGGCACCTAATTCTTTTCCATACATTGAGGATTTCTTGATGAAATTCAAATCACTACGATCATAGTTACATGGTTGTGGTAAGAACAAAACATATACTGAGTGCATATACATGATACTCTCTAAGCTTCGAGGTCAATTTCAAATATTTTCTCCTACATTCTACTCCACTATGGATGCTTTGGGTCCACGGTTTTCCATGCCTACCTTTGAGGTATTCTACGATCGGTTCACACATGAGCAGTCTAATCTCACACAGTTGGATGCTCTTCCATGATTACACAACCAAGCATTGGTAGCTTAGACATCTCCAGGGAAGCAGAAGAAGAAACAAAAGTCACTGACTACAGAGCCTAGGAAGGATTCTAGCTCTCAAGACCCTTCTGGCCCACCTTCTCCTACGGGGGAAAAAATAAAGACAAAAAGACCTAAGTGTGCTTATTGTAAAAAGCTAAATCATGACGAGTCACATTTCTATGAGAAGAAGATAGATGTATATGCAAAATAGGTTTCGGATTTGACAACTGTTCTTATGAAGAGCACCATTGATATTCCTTCTTCTACTTCTCACAGGTCTTCTTCTTCATTATCAGTCCAAATAGATGGACAAGACAAAGGAAAGGGTCATGCATTATGTGCAATGACTGGTTCACACTCTTCTAGATGACTACTAGATTTAGGTGCTTCACACAATATGACATCTTCTCAGGATTTATTCTCATCTTTTGAGGCTTCTCCTACCACACACATTTTGATGGGGAACAACGTTGTTAAATAACTGTATGTGGGCAAGGTTCTATTGACATTGATGGTTGTGCATTCAATGATGTACTATGTGTTCCATCTTTGTCCTCTAACCTTCTCTCTATCTATCATAGTACTCACAGTGGGACAAAGAAGACAATTGAGCTCACACAAGATTTAGTGAACATCAGAGACACCGAGACAAGCAATATTGTTGCAACAGGGACAATTGATAATTCTTCCCGCTTGTACTCTTTCTCTTATTTTGGTCCACCGTCTCCACTGTCAAAGAATCACTCTCTTTCTTCACGAGAGCCTATTGAGGTGAAGTCAGGTCACTTGAACTTATGTGTTGTTCCCAAGACCAGTGTTGTGACTTCTACACCTCCACCTCATGTTGAGCTTGCATATGTTCAACGAGATTCCTCTTCAACTTTGCTTGACATTGCAGCTCCATGCATCAAGCCATCTAGTGCAGTTGTTAAGGACATATCAGAGGACATTCATCTCCTCTCAGAAGATAGATTCAACACATATGTTATCCCACCTTCATTGGATATTCCATTACATGATTCTCATGCATTCTCCTTTGAGCATCAACTAGGTCTTCCAGTCTCACCTCATATTCAAGAGTTTCCTCTTCTTTGTCCATTGCCTTTGTTTCTTCCGCATTGGAGCCGCATTGGTTTGATCATCGACACATGGGTTCTATCATTTTTTTTTGGGGGAGGGGGCTTTGGAGTCACGATCCTCTCTCATGGAGGGGGGGTTGTACTTATGATTTTCAGAGAGTCTCTTGAGACATTGCATTTGTCTTTTTTTTTTCCATCTCTTTTTGGAGAGGATTTTTTCCCCACTGAGTTTTCTCCTTTTCTCCGCTTTACAGAGATTTGGTTGTGATTGGGTACCTCATCAGACCTTGTTGTTGGGATCCAAGTTTGCTTTCTTGCATATAGTTGCATTCATGCACTTAGCCTTTTAGCTACCCCCTAAGTTTATCTTAAGGGGGGTGTTAGAGTAAAAATGATATTTAACTTAATTAATTTAATCATATTGATTAATTAATAATCTTTTTTTTTTTTTTTTCACTTAAGCTAAATTTAGGAAGCTTTAGTTTGCATTTAATAATTCTTTTATTTTATGCATGCATACATTTAATAATTCTTTTATTTTATGCAGGCATCCTTTAAGGTTTTCTTGATCTCCTTTATTAAGGACTGATCTCATTGTAATAACTCATTTTGATCAATCCAATCTCATTTATTCCTTCAATTCCAATTGTTTTATGCACTTTCTTGTTTGAGGATTTTCTCTTGTACGTGGTAGGTTATTTGCGTGTAGGTGATTATTGGGCTTGTGGGAAATCATCAATTCTTGAATTCTAACAAAAAGCTCAAGGCAAGTGAATACCAATAGTTGGATTTATTACAATTCATTCCCGAGGGTATATGTTCACATACCCATTCTAGTTCAAATTTATAGGTGTGATGTTCATGTCCATATGAATAGACGTAAACTAGAGTATCACAATCAATTTGCACATCCTAAATTACTTTTTTAATTGAACTCTAAACTTTCAACATTGTGAGCTAAGTGAGCTTAACCTTGAGATAAACTCTATGTTTACACACACTTGAGTTGAAGTAGTACTAAGATGAGTGACCTCTAAGATGGGTGACCTCCTGAGAAGGCCCAAAGCTTCACCTTTGTGAGCATCACCTAGTGTAATAAATGCTAAGTGTTCCATTCATTCTCATGAGAATTGAATTCTTGTAAACCACTACTGATGAAATATATACGTCAATAAATTTTACTTGAAAACTACACAAATAACAATATCACAATTTCAACAATATAGTAAATTAATTCTTGATATCTTTAACATTATTTTATCATCTCAAAAATTCAATTAGATCACATTTTAATTAATTTTTTTTTACAACTAATTTAATTATGCCCAATCCCATCGTATTATGATTTAAGTAGTTAACCTAAGATATTTTTATGAAAAAGACGTACGTATATGTTGGGAGGAGTTTTAGTTTATCCTTAACTAAACTAAAAAGAACCTCCCAACAAATAGCCCCACAATCACCAAATGTGAGAAGAGAGTTGTCCTCTCCAAACTTCCAAGGTTCATCAACCAAGGTTGATTGCATAGGTGTCTATAAAATACCAAAAAGCATAAGCCATCAAAAAGGATTTGAAGCACTGAAATTATCCCCAAAAGGCCAACATTTATCCCAATATAATTGTTTTTTTATCTTCCCAAAGGGACAAATTTGCCTGTTAAAAGTCGTCGGACTAACATAGCGTCGACCTCGGATCGAATTACAGAGAGGCTGTCTCTCTGCTGTGCTGTGCTGTTTGCAGTTGTGCTGCCCATATAATACTCCCTTCCCTCGGAAACTCTCTTAACAACCCAACAAGAAGACAACAAACAATAGAACAGCTCAGCTCAACTAAACTCAATGGGGGACGACCAAAATGGTATGCAGAAACCAGCTTTGGGCCGTGATGATCTGGAAAACCAGCTTACGAAACCGCTGGGTGAAGAAAATTCCAATCTTTCGATGCAAGAAAGCGCCGGCAATTGTCTTTCTGTCTACCCATTTGAAGAAAATGGGGACAGGACAGGATCTGGTACAGCGACGCCCTGTGGTTTTAATGGCAGGAAAATTGGGGGTAGTTTCGCTGAGAGGTTAGCTGCCAGGACAGGTGGGGATAATCCTAGGCTGAATACTAATAGCAATAGCAATACCGCTCGGTTTAAGGCCTTGCCGCCCTCAAGCTTGCCGATACCGCGGTCCCCTTGCCTTACAATACCGCCTGGTTTGAGCCCCACCACTTTGTTGGACTCTCCTGTTCTTCTCTCTAACTCTCTGGTACGTTCATTACGGGTTTCCTCAATTTTCTATTTTTGAAGGGAAAAAAACGTTCTATCCTCTTTTCCTTTGTTTTGGATAAATTTGGGTTTTTCACTGATTTTGTTTTCTTAATCTGTTGTAAACTGGCTTGCTGGGCATGTTGGAATTGTTTGTGTTTGATCACCGAAAGTTGCGTTTATTTGAATCACTTTCAGACCCAAGTAAACAAGTAAAATGCATGCCTAGTTGTGTTAGACAATGTCCTTACCCACCGGACGATAACGTTCTGCTAGTTGTACTTGCCACGACTTGGGTTCTCTCTAGGGGAATTCACTGGGAACTTGCAGTCCCATTGGGTTGCACTGCTAGTTGCATGGGGTATTTTACCTAAATAATTTAGCATGTCTAATGGGACTGGAATCTGGAGCTTCGCTGTGAAATCCATAGATTTTTTCACTTGCTTCAATCCCATATGACATTTGAACATGTCCTGTTACCTGTTGGAATAAAGGATTATTTTGAAGAGGGGTACTTGAAAACCTATTATAGTAATATGGGTTAGCAGAGAAGGTCTGCAACTCATTAGGGAAATCTTATAATATAATTTTAATCTCCATGGGTGGAAAATGAAATGAAATGATTCTAGTTACACTCACGAGAGTGAGCTGTCTATGGCACCACAAAAGGTGAACTGCACGGCTGCCAATTTAAGGGCGGAAGTTTAATAAATAATCTCTTTCTTCTTAAGAATAGATCTTCATCTACTGATTTCGATCAGAAATTTCCCAGTATTCCTTATTCTTGCCTCTTGCAAGATCTCAAACATGGAGTTCTTTTCATTGCACCTCTTCAGTTAGCTCAATCATGGAGTTACTTTATTCTTGCTTCTTCGGAGAGCTTAAACATAGAGTTTGTGTATTCTTGTCTCTTCAAAGAGCTCAAGCACAGAGTTCCTTATTCAGGCTATACATATCTTCTCCATCCATTGATTTCAAGTAAGGAGAACCAGTGGTGGCAAATTGATAGGGAAAACTGGGTGTGGAGGTAGTCAACCTCAAGCTGGTGAAGCGCAGGGATCAGAGTGGTAAAAGACTGCAACACAGGAAACATAGCATCCACCTCAATATTACTCTGGCTCAAGTGTACCGACCTGCTGAGTTTTCATGTGATGTGGTGCACTGAGGCTGGCATCCATATTACAGGTCTGGGTACATATTAAATGGTCACTTAATTAGTGTTGCACCTAGTGGGCCGATGAATAGTTCAATGGGATATATTTCAAAGGCTACCATGGTTCATGCATAATCACTTGAAAAATTCTCATGGGATCTGGTAATCTAATGCCATAACTGGATTATAATGCTTGAATTGGCTTGATGTTGAATGTTGAATATCAAATATGCATCTACTATTGGTTGAGGGGTTAGTTCGAAACTTCCATGAGATATGTTACAAAGGTGAGTAAATTTGTCAGAATTGCCAATTGCGATCCTAATCTGTCTCATGCAACTTTAACTGCTGAGTTTATATAAGATCTGGTGCATGAATGATAGTAACTTAGTATCCACATTGCAATAATCTGAGTGGTTTGCATAATGAGTGATCATTGTTGGGTATCGACCTAGCAAGGGCTGAGTGATTTTTTGCATGGGATATTTTTTAATGGTTTGGGAGGTTCATTTTAGGAATTACAGTCCCTAACTCTTTGCCAATGGGGTGCCAGGCTTTGAAGTGCAAATGCTTAGTTCTGATTACAGAAGATTGTGCAAGAGCTCTGACCTGAGCTGCCATCCTTGTCTTTGTGGCAAGACTTATTTTTTGCTGTTTGAGGTTTTTGATGGTTTCTATGTGACATCATCCTAAGCTTTGCTGGCTTTGTGTTATGATGTTATAATTATACCTCTTTTGTTTATCCATCTTAAACTTCATCTAGCTATTTTGCAAAGGCCTTGCAGGTTCACGTTTAGCATTATGAGACCTTATTCCTTGCCAATAAGGCAGCAGGATTTCATGTGCAGGGGCCTTAAATATTCTGTCCATTGGGTCCCTTGCCTCATTTAAAGTTGAGCTGCAAATTTGAGCCTAGGGAATCTCTTGCATTTGTGGAATGTTCACTCCATGTATATGTGTTGGTTTTGGGATATTATATTGTCACATTAAATAGTCTGATGGGTTGTTGGATTTGTGCATTAACATTAATATGTATTGATCTCTCTTCTCTCTCATGGATATGGTATGCCATCAACAAATCTTAGTCTCTTGCTCAGCTTTAAGTCAAAAGGAAAAACACAGTGCTCCCTGGAGACATGTCCCCCGTCCTGGTACCCTCGTCCCTATCCCTGAAACATTTTGGGGTTTCGGAGATGCCTCAGAAACTTTGATTTTGATACAGACCTACCAGTTGCAGTGACTCTGACTTGAGCTCCAATTTTGATACAAACCTACCAGTTGCATCTCCTGATTAGGGATAGCCATATCGTTTCTATTTTTTTGTCATTTTATAGTTTAAACTTGGAGCCTTTGGGCATTTTGTTATAATTCTTATATAATATGTATGCACATTGGCAAAAAAAAGCATTTTAATTTTGTTAATTTGTTTGTCAATTCTCTTATGAAATCTCAATTCAAGTCTAATGTTATGTATTAAGCTTCTACAATGACTATGAAATGAATATTTGAAATTTCTATATATATTTTTAAAAATCTCACCATTAGTAAATTTTAATTGCTGTTTTCTGTTATCCCCTAAAAACTGGCCTAAAAGTACTCCTTCACTGGAAACATGTCCCGCTGTCCCCTGCCGTCTCCGTCCCCAAAGCTTGGGGGAGCATGGGAAAAACATTCAATCTCATTCTCCACACTGCAGGAACTAGTTATTTTTGTTCCTGTCTTGCAATGTGTTGAAAATTGAAATAGAACTTGACTCATGAGTATGAGATGACATGTTTTTAAAATATTTTATTGTCACCTGGGCAATGTAGTAGAATGGGTTTCTTGTTTCCTTTTGTAACCAAAGAAAGAGGGCAAATAAAATTGAAGAGATATACTCGTCCTTAAATTTACTTTCTCTTGTTATTCTTGCTGAAACTCAAAAAGACTGGATCTAGTCCAGTGGGAAAGCCCATATTAGTCTTATAATAAAGTCACAAGTCCTGTTTTTATATAATCACAATATAGAATTGGAGCTTTGTGATACAAATGAAAATTTGAGAAACTTTTTTTTGAGGTTACCCTGCTAATGTATGAGTAGATTCCCTGATAATACTGTACTTCCTTTCCAATTATTTGCTTTGAAATTACTATGGCAATAGATTTTATCTGGATATTGCACAAGGGCACCTTTTTTTTTCCACCAATCATAGCTCAAGGAAAGAATTTTAGCGGTAATATTTTCCATCTGTTGAACACTAAAAATCTGATGAAATTGTGGATTGTGTATATGAACAGGCTGAGCCATCGCCTACAACTGGCACTTTTTCATTACCTCCTTTTTTCTTTGAGAGTGTTGGTGCATGTGATTCACCGTCATTTACATCAGATGTTTCAAAGAACAATGGGATTGAAGATGGGACGTCTTCCAGCTTTGTATTTAAACAATTTTCCAAATCTGGCAGCGGTTCAAGCCTGTCACCTCTTGGGGGCCTGGTAATTTCAATATTTCTTTGCTTATTTTTCATTCAGTAAGTATGTTTGCTTGTTTATCTTTATTTTCTGCTGGTCTTCAGGTATTGGTTTTAGTTATTGGGTGCATTGGTATTGACAATGGGGCCTTAATTGCTTTTTCAATCAATGTAGATGGGCATGTGAGAATTTGCAAGTGTCTGCATCAAAATCATCTATTTATTGACAAGTATTACATTTCAACAATTAGAGGAAACATATTTTGACTTAATAGTTGTCTTTTGTACAAGAAATGAGGATTTTTGTTTCATGATAATATTTTTGCTCATGATTTGTTGTACTTTTAAAGTTTTAAGGACTTGTCAATAAATTAGAAGACGGCAGACTCATGCAATGGATTTCAGCCATTTTGTTGGACAGAATAGTTTATGGATGGTTTTTTCTTCCTCTATGATTAAGTATGATAGGAAGAAGTTCTGAAGTAGTTTATGCACATAGACACTGGAATGGAGGGTCTAGAATCAAATCTTATGTTTTTGGGTGGATCTCTTATAGTGATATTTTTGATGGGTGAGGGAATGTAAAAAGTTAAAACACTAACAGTTGGGTGTTATTTCTTTGAAGGCTACTTTTGGTTCTAGATACGAGCAAGCTCAAAATCAATATCAACCTCAGTCTCAATCACAATCTCAAACTCAGTCGTGGTCCACAAGTGCATCTGCTATTGAAAAAGAGTTTGTTTTGAATCGCCCACCTGAACTTCCAGCAACTACCACTACTGCAGATGGTCCATTGTATGCTGTTCCTTTGCGGGCCATTCCTTCTCATGTTACCTCAGCACAGTCTACTTTTCAAGAACAGCAAATGCAGAACTCCAATATGCAAGTTCACACTTCAGAAGTTGATCAAAATGTGTCAGTTCCTTTGGCAGTGGCAGAGAAACCGTCTGAAGATGGATACAATTGGCGGAAATATGGGCAAAAGCATGTGAAAGGCAGCGAATACCCTCGGAGTTATTATAAGTGCACACACCCAAATTGTCAAATGAGAAAGAAGTTGGAACGCTCTCATGATGGACAAATAACAGAGATTATCTATAAGGGTGTCCATGATCACCCTAAACCTCAGCCCAGCCGTAGATCGGCAATGGGTGCTGCTCATGTAAGCCAGGATGAAGAAGAGATAAATGAAGGCTTTGGAAGTATTGTGAAAATTGAAGGTACACTTAGTTATTATTGTATATTGACATGTAGGGATGCAACATATTTTTATATCCTATGTTGGAGGGAAATTTATTAAACTCCCTTATCTACTTTTGTGGCTATTTAACTGTCAGATCCATCATCAACGATGCAAGGACAAACCTCCAATCATCCAGAGTCAACAGGCACCCCAGAATTTTCATCAATTTCAGCTAGCGATGATGATGGGGAGGGTGGAGGTAAATCATTGGGGGAGGATGGTGACGAAGATGAATCTGATTCTAAGCGCAGGTGGGTTACCAACTTATTATAGAAAACTATCTCATTTTGAAACGTTTATTGGTCATAGAACTTAGCTGATATACATATATCATATAAGCAGTGATCGGTAAATGGGTATTTTATGCGCGGTTTTTGAAAAAATTACAGGAAGAAAGAAAACAATTCAGTAGATGTCATCACATCCAATAGAACCATACGTGAGCCACGTGTTGTTGTACAGACAACTAGCGAGATTGATATCCTTGATGATGGATATCGATGGCGTAAATATGGACAAAAAGTGGTGAAGGGTAATCCTAATCCAAGGTATGCCCATGTTTGGCTTTTCTGAAACATGTTTGATTCAGACAGTCTGTTAAGCACCAGATCATTCTTGGATTTTTTTTTCTTGCATGTAAAGCTATAAATATTATTAGTAAATATAAGAATTGTCTAAACAATTCACCGTGCCTTGACGACTGCAAGTCTCAAATAAATCACTAGAAGAAGCATTCAAATGATGTGTTAGAATATTCTCTTGCATTTTTTTTAAAGATTCAATTTGCTGTTTCAAGTGTCTTTTTAACATCTAAATATTAATGCACCTGTATTTCTTAGCAAAGCATTAAATGAATATACTGTCACTCAAGTTTGTGGCAATTTTGAATAGATAAGAAATGGAATATTCAATATTTTTAACCCGTTTAACTTCTGGACATTTCTGTAATGAAAATACTCTAGGGAATTACGTTTGTGCCATGTTGAAGAGTGTTAATGCTCAGCTGGTGACAGTAAGCTAAGCTGAATGAAATTCCATTCAAGAAGCAAATTTATTGTTTCCAGCTTCTGGGATGGATGTACCAGTACAAGTGGCAAATCTGATTTTTCCTTCAAACAACCGATCCATAAATTTGAAAACCTTTTTTTTATGATTAGAGATTATTGATCCATTCCAGTTTGCTTATTGACCTAAGAAGCATCTGCTAGCTGCATCTAGTAAGGGCAATGCAGATTAGGTTCAAAATGGATCAAATACATTCCTGCAAAAGAGGACAGATTGAGACTGTCTTACAAAGTTGTGAATATTGCTTTGTCTGTGATGCCCAAAGGTCAGAAATTCTGCCATCTTCTATAGCTACTTACAGAGACTTGACAAGACCTCTTAAATTTATGGTACGCAGAAAACCTCAGACTGCAATTGAATTTTGTTGCTTTCAAGCAATTTTGAATCACTTTAGTTTGATTGTACATGATGAATTGTTTGTTTGTTTTTATTGGTGAAAGGATTTTTTACAGTAATTTATAGGGCAAAACTTTCAAGCAAGAATACACTTTTCATATTTGCAAAGAGGGCCCACTGTCTATAGTTGGCAGATTATATTGCGAGATTGCTTGTATAAAACTCACACTTCAGTTACCAGAATATGCATTCCATATAAATCCAAAACATTTATAGCAGACAGAGGGGGAATAAAGATACGTGATGATAAATTATATTGCTAATATACACTTACCTTCCATTACTATAAGCTGCCATGACAAAAAGCAAATTTGCTAATAAAGGTCAGAGTTATGTTACCATTCGGTACCATTATTAGAGTATTCAGTATTGGTTAATTGTTATGTTACCAGTTTGCTCTGATTGGCCCTCTGATCGGGGTTTGATTTATACCTGGTCAAAGTATGTGGCCTGGTTTGCTGTGGATGTGTACAGGGCTTTGCAGTGCCCACCTGTGTTCATCAGAGCATGCTCTGCCCATGCCTAGCCTGCACAATGCGAAAATCATGCCCTTTTTAAATTTATTTTCACTCTTTTTTCATTTTCTTCATACGGTTTTTTCCCCATCATTATTCACAGAAAGGAAAAATAAAATGAAACATTTCCACTCCTCACTGCCGCTGGGGACTTCTAACAAGTAGCACCATTACAGTAAAGAAGCCAAGAAGTCTGTTAAGAAGGCCATTGTTCCCTGAAGGTTCTCCTTCTTCAACTTCTCTGTCTAATGATGGCTGATGACTATTTGCCTTAAATTACTATGTTTCAGAGCTGTTGTAATCGCCATTGGTGCTGCTGCTGTTTTAAATTCATATTCTGCTCCTTTTTTTAAGTTTTGGAGAACTGTCTTGGGATATTATCTTCTACATTTCTCTCAAAAAGTTAAAAGCAATAATTGCTTGCTTTGTATTTTGAAAAACAATGCATACTTTACTTTTGTACCACTGTTTTCATTAGCATCATGGGTTTTCCTTTTAGTTTTTATGCTCTTGGTGGGGTTCACATAAAGGGAGTTGCAACTTTTAATATTTAGGGACATCTGATTTTTAATGGTTGTTTTGTTTATTAAATGTTTATGCGGTTATCCTTGTTTTTAGGCTAGAATATGTATATATTTATGATTTTACATATTTTTTGTATGGATGTACCCATGACGTATTCAATCTCAATTGTTTTCGGCTGTACCCATGTACCTGAATCCCAACCCAAACTGCTAACTTAGTTGGTTGTCCCCTAAAGCAGGAGCTATACAATATATTCTGAAGAAGCAAACTTATCTGCCGTGCTACCATGGAAATTTGTCAGGACATATAATAAGATTTAATGGAAACTATTAGCTGTCATATACCATGAGAATAGTGTCTTGATCTCAAGCAGCAGGATCTTTGAGATTGTTTCCATAGTTTCATTAGGACTGTCTTCATCATTTTTGAGAGCTTGTAACCCAGGAGGGAGAAGAGCAGATCTTTTTTCCCAATCAGGAAGTTGAGTTTAAGCTTTATATGTGTGGTTGCTTATGTGATTTTGAGTTTCACCATGTAATGAATTCTAAGTTGCCAGTTCGGGTATGGGTACGAGAACCTGGTACAAGGGTATGGACAATTTGTTTTTGGGGGTTTGGTTACATGGGTTCGGGTGCGTGCATGTGTGTATCCATATTTATATTATATATACAAAAACATTGAAGAAATATACAGATTTGTAAAACTTAATCATTTGATAGTATGATACTTCATCATTGATCAATGTCAAATGCCAAAAATAAATATTAAATGTCAATTGATAGTTCAGAATTTCAATATTAAGTCATATGATATATGCCACATCATATATGTCTAGGTTCACAATTCAAATGAAAATCAGTACAATTACAAAATTGACAATCAAAAATAGTAATTGTCTTCTATCTTCAATGTAGTTCATCAGTCATCAAAAGGATTATCAAAAAAATCATCATCTATTGCATTTTCAGCTGCTGCAAGCTCAAGATCATTTAAACTCCACAAATGATTCCCTTCGAAAAAAATCACCTGCCCTTCAAAATGCCAAAATGGAGACAAAATAAGTTGAGAGCAAAAGAGCAAACAAAATGATATGTTTTTAGGTTGAATAGCCTCATAAAGGGCCATTTTAGGGCCTTGTCAAAAAAAGAGCAAAAAAAACACTTTTTTATTGTTCTTGTGAACCACTACTCATGAGAGATGGGTTTGTGTGAACCACTACTCATGAAATGTGGGTCATGAGAGATGGGTTTGTGTGAACCACTACTCATGAAATGTGGGTCAATGAGTTTGACTCAAAAAACTACACAGTTGAATCCTGATAGCAATATCAAAACTTTTTTATTGTGTTTTAAGTGCCTTTTTGTATGGCACCATGCAGATGCGCTGTGAATGTGCCTGGGTGCACCCTGATGCGCACAGGATGCACTCCGAGTGCTGTGGATGCGCAGGTTGCGCACCCACAGTTCCGGGTTCGCACCCTGTGCGCATCCGAGTGCACCAGTGCGTGCGTACCCGCATCCGGTTCTCAGGGGCAGGGTACGAATCCTGTACCTTAGAATGAATTGCCTGAGAAGATGCTTAAAACAAAGAATATTTCCACCTCACTTCATGTTCTGTTTCATCCATTCAAAGTGCTTTCCTTCTAATTATTTTGTGACCTTTAAAGCTTTTGCAGTCCGGTGATTCAAACCTCTTTGCCGAGGTTCTTCATCATTCTCTTCCTGCATTGAGTCTTCTCCAACTTAGGCTCTGTGCTCCTAGTATGTTGGCTCTTTCAATTTTTTTTTTGGCAAGGCCATTCCCAGGAATTCTTCTCCTGCATTCTAACACTTCTTTTTTGAAGCTGTTACAACTTCAGGCTAGATTTCTAATTCCAGCCATGACTGAGAAATAGGGACGTGGAAGCCATCCAGATAAAATATGCAGGCATTGCTAAATGCAACAGACAAGATTGGGCTTGATAAGAACTTTCAGGAATGAACTTCCACACAGGATCATAATAAATAAGGTTATCAGTGCCCCCCATTCTACCTTTAACTTAATGAAGTAATGGAGGAGTGATGAGTAGTATTAAGTTTTAACTTTAATGTGAGCCTCGGTCCTTGGTCACAGTCTAGCTCCATATTAATGAAGCCATGAATACTGGTAAGGGCTCTCTCTCTTCTTCCATTAAGTCTTCTTTACCTTTGAGAGTTTAAAATCAACTCCAAGTTTGGCTGAGAAATCTACATCTTATTTAAATTTCTATAGGAATCCTGAAAACCATCTAGGCCAAGCTACTTCCTCTTGCTTACTCTATTTGACGATCAAGATTCTACTTCTATAATTCATACTTTTTTATGGCATTTATGATGACCATAGAACCTCTTTCCTCCTCGAAGAAACAATAAACGTGCTCCAAGGCTAATTTAGTTGCTCGATGAGATCTTCAATTTCTACCATTTTTGGTGGATCAAAGATCCAGATTCTAAATCATTGACAATCCTGACTTTCCCCCGAGAGTGTTGGATGATCCCACCTCCTCTTCATGAATAAGTATTCCTCGTGCCACCCCCTTTAAATATAAATCATGCTCCAAGGCTAATTTAGTTGCTCGATGAGATTTTCAATTTCTACCATTAGTGGTGGATCATAGATCCAGATTCTAAACCTTTCAAAATCCTGACTTTCCCCTGAGAGTGTTGGATGATCCCACCTCCTCTTCATGAATAAGTATTCCTCACGCCACTCTTTTAAAATATAAATCATAAATCACCCTTAGGAGGTCTTTAATTCATGCATCCCTCTGGGATTCAAATATTAACAACACTATCATGGAACCAAACATACAATATTCAACATCCATCCACTGTTTTCTTCTACTTCTTCCTCTCCTTATGTATCCAATGCCAACATCCATTGAAGTCCTGTTCTCTTTCTTTTGCTTATGTGCCCAATGTTCAACAGCCATACACAATCCTGTTCTTTTGCATATGCCTATGTTATTAAATGGCTCTGATATTCTCCTAATTTGGGGGCACATGCAGAACAGGAACAAAATCTATATGTATTGTAGGATTCCCGATTTTGGGGATTCTGTTGGTTTAGTTTTGTATTTTAAAGCTATTGTAATCGGTATTCTTTAATCATTTAATTTGGATTTGTGCTTTGGATGCTTACTGGAAGCATTAAGTGTATGTATCCAGTCTCTACTCATATAACCACATGCAAAATCGATCTTCCATGACCTTACAGTGTAATGCATGGATTGTGTAGGAGTTGCACTGGGTCAATATATCTGGTTTTTGACTGACCTGTGGTCTGAATTTGGTACCTTCTTTTGGAAATGAATTTTGCGCGGTTTTGTGTGTCAAGTGGGACAGTCTCCTACATGGCTTGTTAAACTTTTGATCATATTTTAGGAATGTTGATTCTATTTCAGACATATAGTAATAGAATCTTGGGGCTTTTGCCTTTGATTTCTGCCCTTCTGCCCGTTCCCGTGCTCATGATTTTGATGCTTTTTTAATTAGAGATTGTTGTATCTGTGTTTGAAAAATATCTGCAGGAGGATTTTGTTCCTCAATAAAACCTCCTTTTGTGTGTGATGTGTTGGGTCTCTGTGACAATCCTATATTAATAATGATAACAGTCGTTAGTAAATGAGAGTTTATGAAGCATTCCATGCCACCAAAAGCTTTTCTAATCTTGAAGGAAGCAGTGGGGTGCAAGTCCCCCAGGTTGTTTTGTTAACGACCTACTCTATTTTGCTACTGACATTGCTTATGGAACCTATTGTGCTTGGTGGGTTCCTTTGTCTTGTGGTTGTTATCATTGTGATGCTCTCTTGAGTACAAGATGATAATGTGATTGTGGGATGCTTCTATGGAGGATCTGTGCTTTATTTTGTCCTCCTTTCTTGTGTTGTGTGTGTACTAAAATAATTCCCCATTGAGAACACTTGTGAACAAAAGACGGTTAGTTCAGCATTCCATGCTACCAAAACTTTGCCAATTGGAAAACAAGATTCTTGGTGCAAATCCCTATGTTCAGATGTTCAATGTTCTTCTCTCTGTTACAAACATTACTTAGATGTGCTTCTCAGGCTTCATGGATCCCCTTTCCATGTGCTAGCTTTCATTGTAATGTTTTCTTAGCTTTGAGCTGTTGGTAATCTTGGGTATACATTTTTTTTGATAGGATTTGTTCCATGTTAATACTTACACTCTGCTGAACAAACTTAACATCTACCTTTCTATTTTCCATGTTTTTTGTTTTTGTTTCTTTGGCATTAACTATTATTATTGGATTTTTATTTCCTTCCACACTTTTTGCTTCTAGGTTTGGCTTTGAGTTTTGATACAATTACCCGAAAAATAAGATTGGGGGAGTCACGATACGAATTTCTTACCTCTATGATGACACAATAATAACTCTTTAAGTGGACTGACAACGCAGACCACATTTGTCCGGTCATGCAGAGATCTATGGTTGAATTAATTTAATAATACTTGAAATTTATATTTACGCGAGGATTCTCAGTTGTCTTTAAAATTTAATATTTATTTCTAATTTTGTTATATTTGCTAGTTCAGCAATTTTAGAAACATTTTGATTCAGTTATTTCTCTGCAGATGAATATATTTGTATTGTTGATGAACTTATCTCTATTATTTTATGGAACAATTGGAAATGTTTTTCACAAGACTCAGATGGCAGTGGATCTGAGTTAACATTGTAGTGCATCTAAGATTTGAATGTGCAGAGTAGTTTTATTGTTTTTAATGTTCTAGAACTTGCTTTGCAATATCTTTGCTACAATTCTTACTGGTGGAATATTTTGGGCTTCAGGAGCTATTATAAATGTACAAATGCGGGATGTCCTGTCAGGAAACATGTTGAAAGAGCCTCACATGATCCAAAGGCAGTAATCACAACATATGAGGGGAAACATAACCACGACGTACCAGCTGCACGCAATAGCAGCCATAGCAGCCACGACAATGCTGGAACTGGAAATGCTCAACCTTCTGCAGCAAGGCAGAGTAATTTCGCAGTGCCTGGTAATGGTATTGCAAGGCCTGTTACCCATGTTCAAGACACATTGTCACAGTTTGAAAGGCATCCAGAACAATCATACTTGTTTGAAAGAGTTGCAGATGGAAGTCTTAAACCGCAAGATAGGAGTGCCGGCATTCTTGACCTAGGAGTGGGAGGAAGCATGGGGTTTGGGAAATTTGGCTTTGATAATAGCCTTAGACAGAGTGAGAAATTGCAAACAACCCATATATCTCCTTCGATTTCAACTCATATGCATAGTTCTATGGGTCTTGGAATGGCTAGCGCCGGCCTTAATAGTGGAAGGTCTTCACTCCCTTTCCAGTCCTTTTTTGCGCAATCTAAAGAAAAAGATATGGAGCTTCTAAGGGCCAAGGAAGAAGCACCAGAGCACTTCAATTTTGAAGATACTGTACCTGCCAATCATGCATCAAATTCATCTGTTTATCATCAAAATGTGGGAAGATTAGTTATGGGCCCTTGAATGTATAGTCATTATTAAATTTCAGTGAGGTTGTGGAAAGGTATTATGTTCCTTGACTTGAAATGGAGATGGGCATGTAAACACTTGAAAGCGTGGGACGGCAAAAGAACAAATAAGGGGTGCAAGAAAAATGCCAAGAGATTATTATGGCCTTCAAACACGACAATGCAAAGTTCTATTGGTGGGTACCTGGTGGCCAGTGCGCTTTGTAGTGGGTTGATGTCTTGCAGAAATGCTGTTGATTTCATGTAAATTATCTCTTACAGTCGTGCCATTTTGTTATTCAAATTACAGCTTCACTTGATTCAGGCATTTGTTTATATTTACATGTATCATGTTTCAATGTATACTTCTTATTTATCATTTGCAATTTTGTTTCCTATTTTTTCTGGCTGCCCACAGACGGCACTCACATATTCTCTAAAATCATGTTTAGCTGGTTATTTAGAAAAAATAGAAATTTTCTGCAATCAGTTTAGTAGATTGTACTTGTCCTGAACATGGACTACACTGTAGTATCTTTGATTATATCTTATATTGGGACCCATGAATCTGTATGAAATCTCCTCCAGATAAAATATGGATAAATTAAAATAATTGATTATTATCTTTAAAATTTCTTTATGATATGTTTGTTTTGTCCTTTCCTTTGGGGATAATGCAATCATTAGGTGTTAAAATGATACAATAACATACTTTTGCAGTTCTGTAGCATACCAAATGTGGATAGTTGTTTTCAATAATCATATAAATTTATACTACAAGGATAGTAGCCTTCAATTTAGTTTGTGTAGTTGGCTCTGAAACAAAATTTGCGGGACTGCAGTCTGGTGTCATTAATAGGCGAATCTCCCCAAACCAGACTTCTAGAGCTCAATCATGATGCTCTTATAAAGTGTTAAAACAGTGAACACTAATGATTTGACTCTACTGATAAGGACAACAAAAAGAGTCTTTTTAGCAACTTCAAGAATCAAGCCAAGTTGCCAAGTGTACTCTATTCTTCGGTGTAGAATTCTGTGAGTCTATGGTGGACGACTTAACCAAAAATTTCAAAACAAACATGATAATGTATCAATAAAATAGGTAAATACCTGCAGTCTATTACCATTATAGTTTCTTATTTGATGTTCTTGTATTCATTTCAATGCTTGCTCTGTAATTTGTCATGAACGTGAAACATCTCCTTCGTGAATTTTTAGTCATTATTTTGACTTTTAATATCCTGAGATTTTGTGGACATTGGTTGAAAAAGTTGAAATCTTTATCTGGCCCTTGTTTGAGCATGAACCACATTATCATGATAAAGGTGATGGGGAAGGCATTGCCCATGCCTCACATGGATAAGATCCTTTCATTGCTTCCATGTAATTTTAAGACAGATAAAAGGTGCAATGGGAGAATAGATCAATTACAACAGAAAATATATATTTAATAACTCAAGAGAATAACATTTACAACAGGGAATAAATAGTTGATAGATCAATGCATTCAACAGGAAATGAACAGTACAAAATGTCTAGCACATCATCCCTCGGTGCAAGGGATACACAGATTAGCATCATAAAAGACCAATGCACACTCCTATTGCAGAGACAAATAAGTGAGAAATGGATGGATCGTAGGATTTTAAGATTTTTGTCATGCATTCACATCTTGCTTAGAAAGGCCTCTATTTGTTAGAATTCTGAATTTGAAAGTGTATAAAGGGCTAAAAGAATGATATGCATGTGTCAACCAACCCTCTGAAGATGACCTGCAAACAAAACCCAATAAATCTACCAAGGTTTGAGAACCTTGTAATACAGAAGAATGAAATGTATTTTCATAGAACAATAAACAATTTCCCAAACAAAATTTTGATGATTCTTGAAATAACAATTCATTTTTCAATGCATTTGATTTTGAGCGAGAATATCAAAAGCTTGACAGATAAGTTCACGCCTGAGCCTTTTTTCAGAACTGAACAATTCGTTATGCAGTTATTCATGAAAACTAGATGTCAAAACAGTTACAAGTTAGATATCCACTTGACCTTTCCTGCCTCATCCTCCTCTATAGGATCTGGCATCCACCTCAAGTTTTGATTTGAAACATTGATATTAAAAACTCACACAGTTATATCCAGAAGCACACTCCGAACATAATATCATGAACTGTAGAAATATTAGTCTGTTATACCTTTCAAACCCTGGTTCCTGTCCCCTCCATTCTCACCAAGAATCCCTCCATTCTCACCAAGAATCAACTAGGAGACCTTGCATATAATGCTAGCAGAGTGCCAACACATTTTTTTCCTTGAAAGAGACTCGCTCCCTCGAATAATGTGCAACATGCAATCAAACAAGATTGACTATCAACAAAAGTTCACTAGTCTCAGAAATAAGTCAAAGGTAATTAATTTAAAAACTGTTCGTTACAATTTTGACTCTACCTTGGAAGCATCCTTTTCTTCTGCATACAAGCCTTCCTTTTCTTCTGCATACAAGCCTTGTCAAAATGCCCTGTTAGCTATGGTTTGAATTCATTATGTCTACAATGGGGAACTTGAAACGTGTAATTTTCATACTCCGGTTC
Source organism: Thuja plicata (assembly GCA_018584345.1). NCBI lineage: Eukaryota > Viridiplantae > Streptophyta > Pinopsida > Cupressales > Cupressaceae > Thuja > Thuja plicata. The sequence continues at coordinate 2,850,929 of MU223373.1, read as the reverse complement.
CATTGTTTAGCTGCAAGCACACTCTTGGGTTCTGAAATGATTTCTCTCCAGTTCTTAGAAAATGAATAAGTTTAATAGGTTAATAACAGGTTAACTAAAAACCCTGGAGGAGAATAATTGTTTGGGTCACTGCAGACTACAGAGGATAGGTGACAATTTGACATTGATGGTGTGGTTATCCGATTATAGAAACCTTGTTTCCAGCAGTGGATTTGGAAAGAATAATAATTCTTTGTTTGGCCATAGCCAACCTTTAATTTGAAAGGTCAAACATTTAAACGAAACACTTTAAGACCTTAAAGGACTGCTATGATATAAAAGCTTTAGGTGAGGTTTGGTAAGTTCCATGAAAATTCATGCCAAATTTGATCACCAATTCTGTCATAGCATTGACTTAACGAGAAAGATTTCAAGACAAATCCCAAACAAACTGTTCCCATTTGACTACTAGTTCCTTCCCCAACTTGATATATTTCTTCATTTGAATTATCATTGGAAGAGCCAAAAATTTCTTTAAATGTTTCTTTCAAAGGAGTCACTTCATGTGATATTGAATTATTAGAAGTTTTAAAATCCAGTTCACTTTATATTTCTCCAGTGTTAGGTTGTTTTTTTTTATCACTTCAAACATTTTAAGTGCTTAAATAATAAAATGATATATTATTAATATTATTTTACAAAATAATTATATTAGAAACTTTACAAATTTTGGAAATCATGTGTGCATGTATATTTATATGTTTGTACACGTGTGTATATATATGTACACATATATAGAAATATCTACATATACCTAAATGTACATATGTGTATGTATGTAAATACATATATACAAATTTATAAAATAATTATATTATCAACTTTCAAAATCTTTGAAATAGTTGAAGACAGTCTAAGATGCAAATTTAAAGCCACTAAAAACAAGAAAGGCAAATGAATCTATAAGAAATTTGTTTCGTTGTAAAATTGGTTGGATATACATTTTCAAGCTTTAATTATCTTAATTATATTTTTAATCTTTTTAATTTACAATTGAATTGTTCATAGAAATTAAAAAACCTTTTATTTAATATACATTTATATTTTTAAATTATTCAACCTTGAATATAATTTTCATGGATTCCTGATCTAATGATGTATATGCCATGTTATTCTTTATTGTTGTTTTTAGGGTGAAAAGCATTCTAATAATGTCTTTATTAAAATAACTCATTTAATAATTTATGAAAAGATTTTTATTTGTTTTTCTCTATTTTTTCTTTTTTGCTTTCAGATTAGCATTAATTAAGGCAATTATGAATTTACACACAAGTGATGAACCTCTTTTAGAATTTATATCTATATAATTCAAAATACATCAGTTATCATTGACTACAATCTTTTCTCTAGAAAGGGAAGGTTTCAAAAATGACAATGTTATTAATAGAAAATGGTGAAAATGATAAAGGCCAAGAAAAATTTCTAGTTGAATATTGTTAGTATTTGATTTTATTTATATATTTTTAGTTGGTTCTATTCAAATGTCAACTTATTTTAGGACACGTAAATTAAATTATTATTAATTTTATGTACTTTTTTTCAAATCATGTGCAAGGTTTTTAGAAAAATAAGCTTACAATGCTGAACATATAGTCTTTCCTTATTTATTTAATAAATAAAAAAGTAAAATTATTCAAATTGTGATATTGCTATCAGGATTCAACTGTGTAGTTTTTGAGTAAGTGTTCCATTCATTCTCATGAGAGATGGGTTCATGTGAACCACTACTCATGAATTATGGGTCAATGAGTTTGACTCAAAAACCACACAGTTGAATCCTGATAGCAATATCACAGTAAAATTATTATTAATTGTGTACTTTTTTCAAAATCATATGTAAGACACTTCGATAAATAAGCTAATATTTATTAGTCTTTTCTTGTCTATTTAACAAATAAAGAATGTAAAAGACTTCCAATGCCATTGTTTTTCTATACTATTTTTAATAGAAAAAATTACTAAAAATTATATTACTTAAGATTTATTTCTATTTATAGAGATATATTGTACCAAATGATGATTATTGTTGAGAACATAATTTTATTTGAAAATGATTGACAATAGATCTATATATTGCCCATCTTTATATTTATTTATTGATTTATCACTTTGAATGTTAATTGAGCATTAGACACGATGATTGACTTAGCTAATTATAATTGCTTGTAGTTTAGAAATTCAATGAAGGTGATGTCAAAAATCTTGTAAGTAGAAGTTTAAAGAAATACTAAGAATATATATGCTATAAAGTACTCTCCTATTGGCTATCTCACAATTTAATAATAGAAAAAGATTCTAACTTTGATTTGTGAGTGTTGTGTACACACACATTATATATATATATATATATATATATATATATATATATATATACTTTAAAAAGCACAATTTCATATACAAAACTTTATTTATAGTAAAATATTACAATTTTTCTATGTTGTAAATAATGTTATTTTAAAATCAAATAAAATTATTATTATATTTTAGTAATGTAAAAAAATAGATATTACTTATAAATTTAATATTTAGACTCATGAATTTAATAAAAAAAATTAAAAATGATTTTTTTCAAAAGTGTGGTCTTTTCTTTTAATTGTCTGTTTTTATTTTTTAAGTTAATGTTTTAATAAATTATGTTAGGTTTTTTTTTGGTCATTTTTTTAACTCTTGCAATCTTGTTAGAGCCTCTTCCTGCCAACATTTCGGTACGAACTTTGCTGCTCTGGGTCTTGTTATGTAATGGTAACAAATTTTTTTTTTTAAAGCAAAAGTAACAATTTTTTTAATCTTATTGTAATTATCTATTTATTATTATTATTATTATTTTTGTATTGTGTAAATAAAGTAAAAATATGTAACAATGATAACTACTTTGGATCAGCCTCCTTGTTTTAGGGGCTTTTTAAATAAAAAAAACTATAAATGCTTTTAAATTGAATTTTTTTAAGTTTAAACATAAATAAAAAAACCTTAAATTTATTGTTACAACTACAAATAAATTTTAAATTCACATTTTAAAAATATTCAAAGACGTCTCTATATTCCAATACCACTGATATTTCAATGTTCTTATTGCTATTTCAAACAACAATCATTTCCCTATTCAAATAATAATCATTAGCAGAAATTTTATTTTACCTATTTTTAGGCATCTAAATAAACAATATGAAATCTAACATAATATACTAGGTCTATAATAATCATTATTGCACTAATCCAAAAAGAAAAATAAAATATACATGGGAATGTAAATTGATGCATATATCATAGCAGCATACAATCTCAAAATTGATAAAGAAGTCACTTAATCATGAAACGTACTATAAGAAAATTCTTTCAAGCGTGTATGAGCAAGCATGATAACAAACACTCCCAAACATCAAATCACATAGTGGCGTATCATTCTTTTTATGTGCTATCATAACTAATATTTGAAGTCGTTCTCTTCTATGATACTTTCACTTCGTTATACATAGAGTGGTTTGCACATAATACTAAGTGATTAGCCATAACATTAAAGTATAATGAATTAAATATAAATAGTAATTAATCTTTCACTTTATTATGTTGTATAAATGATAATTTTGTTTATTATTGGATAAAATTGTTTAGGCATGTTTTTGATCAATGGGTTATTATAGAATTTTTTTTTTAATGTATATAGGGATACTAGTTCATAGAACTAGTCAAGAGCGATACATTAGAATTCAAAATATTCTAACGAATTTGTATAATGTCAAATAAATCATAAAAATTAAAACAATTACAAATATAAAAAAAAAATATTTAAAAATGACTTACTAAAAATTTAGTAACGCTTCATTAAATTGATTTTTACTTCTCAAATTATATGTAAAATGGTGCAAAGTGGAAATTTATGTATATTGTAAAACAAGGTGAAAATAGTTTGCAATATGAACTTAAATTTAGTATTATTACAAATATGAAATCAAAGATTAACCCTTAATCTAGAGGGATTGTAGAATGAAAACAATAAGAAGAAAACTATTGCACACACCAAATTTCCATGGAGAAACCCTTTCACGAAAAATTCCACCAAATAAAGAGAGGCAATATACTAATCGAGTGAAGATCACAACAACAATACACTTTTCTATAAACCCCTATATCTGGTAGCGCGTCGTTACCCTACATATTGAACAAGACTAAATTGAAGAACTCTAGCTCAAGGCCCAATATTATAGAAACTTGTGAGGATGAATACTACTACGGTATCACAAACAAGAGGCAGTAAAACCACCTAGAAAAATCTCATGCCCACCTCCCAAAATAGTCTCTTACATATGCTTCTTACAACTGTAACATGACATCTAGCTAATGTGGGCACCCCTGGACCAATATAGGAGGCTTTGTCATAAATGCTTGTCATCTGAATTAATAATGAGTGTTATAACCATAACACACACACTTACAACCCCTGACAAATGTCCGAGGACCTCAAAATAAGAGATTTCAAAAGAGGAGGCCTATGTTGGATGATATTAGATTTGGGTACTATTTATGCTGTTGATATTCATGTTTTGTCACTGATGTCAACATATGTTTATGTGGAGAGAACATACTGGTTATTTGACTGGAAGAAGTGTACGTACACTGTATAGATGATTCAAAACGATCGAAGACAAGGATATGAAGAAGGATGTGTGACGCCCATATTCCTAAGGTCGCTTGCCTTGAGGTTATATATTGGTGATGTTACAAATGATTTAGTGAAGGCTGGTTTATGGACTGTGACAGTAATGCTTGACAGAGCAGGTCTCTATATTTTGCCTATATCTTACAGATGAAGATGTTTCAGCGTATGCGAGCTTATGGGATGACTGAGGACACACTGAGGAATGTTTGTTGTTGATCGATAGTTGTGAGAGTATTGGTGACGTCAGCTGTGACATGTATTCTAGAGGAGACCTATTTGGTGGCCGACTTCAGACATGTAACGTGTATTATGAATTGTGAGTGTGGATTGCGGATCTTGGAGTATAACTGATGTATTATAATTGATGTTTACTTGTTATAGGTACAATGTGTATCTTAGAAAGGGGTTAAACAATTATTTGTATATTGGGAAAGCCTAATTGACCGACCTAATTAATTATTTGTGTATTGGGAAAGCTTAATTGGCCGACCTAATGAATTATTGTAATAGGGTATATATGAGAGATCTTTTCTTTTGGAAAGATGTGGTAGAGATTGAAAAGGCAGAGAAGTGTGAAAGTTGAGAGGCTTGTTGGATGCTGGATGTAGAGCAGAGTTTGTGATAAGAATACTTCATTGAAACTGACCAAGCAAAGACAATTGCTATCAGATAGTTCACTAGATTGTATATTTTCTATATACACTTGTTCGGATTATAAATCCTTGAGGGTGGCATTAACCTTCTTTGGGAAGTGTGCCTGGGTAGTGAGCTCACTATTACTATTGACTCCTAATAGGGTTTGTCCTTTAACAGGGACTATGTACTCTAATATTGTAATAAGCTCCTAACAAGGCTAAATCTTTTAACAAGGATACTATACTCTCAGTACATCATTTGTGGGTGCTAATTCCCACCGGGGTTTTACCTTTAACATGGTTTCCTCGATAATAAGTATTGTCTTATTGTGTTGACATTTACTGTGTTATCATTTGAATTGAAGTTTTGATTTATAAAGATTAAAGTTTAATATTCTGTATCACAACTGATTCACCCCCCTCTCAGTTGTGCTTGTGGATTGTTATTCCTAACAATTGGTATCAGAGCTAATGGTCCTTAGAGAGAAAGATTAATAGCTTGGGGTGATCCTGAAGATGACTTACTACAAGAAGGATAGTCCAAAATTTGATCCTAAAACTTTGACAGTTGGAAGAAGAAGATGACAACACATTTGCTATGTTTAGAAATTGACCACTGAATGATCACACAAGAGAAGGAAAAGATAGCAAATAAGGATGAATTGGAGAAGGCTACTGAAGATGATAATAAGCTATTTTCATGTAATATAGTCGCAAGGGAATCATTGATCAACACATTTTCTGAAGGTGAATTCATAGAGGTAAAAGACTTGGATTTTGCACATGAGATTTGGACAAGATTGGAAGCACTGTATATTGGAGATAAGTCTACTAAACAGACAAAGATACAAAGCTGGAAGATAAAGATGGAATCAATGAAGATGAAAGATAATGAGAAATTTAGGGCATATGAAAAAAGAATTACTGAAGTGGTTACTGGCATCAGAAACTCTGGAGGTACTTACAGTGAGGAAGAAGTGATTGCAAAGATACTCAGATCTTTGAAACCTATATACAAAACTAAAGTACAAGCTATAGAGGAGATTATACCTTTGACACTAAACTTCACTAGAGAGATGTTGATTGGGAAACTTACTACTTTTGAGGCTGCAAAACTGGGAGATACTTTACCTAAAGTAGAGTCAGCATTCAAGGCGACTATCCATAGAAACAAAATAACCTTATCTGGAATCGCAAACACTAGCAATGGTGACTTGAGAGAAGAGCTTGGAGACTATGCTGATGAATAGGAATAGATACAGGAGGAAGAGAGAAAGCTAGATGAAGTGGTAGCCCTGATCGCTAGAAGAGAAAAGAGAGGCAAGGGTAAATTTGAAGGCAAATTACCTTTGAAATGTTTTTCATGTAACAAGATTGGTCATTTTTGTTAGAGTAGTCGAGTATTGCTAATAATTAAATCAGTTAATTATTAGTCCTCTACTCTTAGCTTAAGTTAGACTTAGGAAGTTTCTATTTCCTAGTAGTTTCCCTTTTAGGGTTTCGGTATCCTTTATAAGGATTGACCGATTTGTATTTCTCACCGAGATTGTAAATCATTTCATTGTTGTTAATAGAAGATTATTTCTTGCAACATGCTTTTTCAGTCTCTGGCCTATCGGCTGCCATAGCCATTCTTCTGTCTTCTCTCTTCTGTCTGCTTCTTCTTCTTTGTAACAGCCTTGCATGCAGGTGTTCTTGGGAAGATTGCAGTTTAGCAATCCTAACATGGTATCAGAGCCATCTTGCTGCTGGTTGTTCATTCTCTGTTGAAGCACAGAGGGTTTGAAGTCTTCAGAGGCTTTTCTGGCATTTTTTCTGTGATTCGGGGGGTCTTTATTTTTCGGAGCTGTTTGAGCCGAAACGGACTCTGCCATTGCGTCCAGAAGGCTCGGGAGAGTCGAAATACATATAAATTTTGACCATTTTGGTTACCGGGGCCTCTGAGAGTTTTTTCGTGGCCTCCGAGGGCCGTACGGCACGTGGTTCGAGAAAAAAAATTAAAAAAAAAAACTCATTTTTTATGAGTTTTATGGCGTTTTAAAAATGCAGTCAATGGTTTTTATTTTTCTCCGCCGCCGTGCCACCGCCGGCCCACCGGCGCTCCACCGCCGTCGGCCGGCCCGCCTATCTCTTCTCAGCGGCTCCGCCGCCTCTGTTTCAGCGGCCCCCGCCGCCTCCTTTTCAACGGCCCCCGCCGCTTGGGTTTTCCCGCCCTCCGCGGCCTCCTCTGCGACCGCCGCCCACCGCGGCGCCTCCGCTCCCCACCGACTGCGGCCCAGCCCCCGAAGCGCGCCATGCGCCCGGGGGCCCTTTTTTTTAGCCCCTGGGGCTTAAAACCAACCTTTTTTGATTTTCTGGGGGTACCTGGGCCTTTTTCGCTCTACAGGGAGCATACGGGGGTATTTTTCTGACTTCCATATACCGTCGGAAAGATCTTTCCGAGCTCTTTCCGATGGTGGAAGTTAGGGTTTTTTGTTCCACTGTTTCAATAGTGTTTTTTTCTATTAAAGTCCGATGTCTCTTTTTGCCTTCCGGGAATCATATCTGGCTCATCCGGACTCCTTTTTCGGCAAACGAGATATCATCAGAAAGCTGATTCTGTGTACTATTCAGTGGTAGAGGTATTTCTTCTATATTCTACTCTGGGTTTTCACTCCTCCAAGTTTTGCAATTTATGCACTCTGGTGGTTTGCTTGGTTCTACAGGTCCGGGGATCTCTTCTTCTGGTTTCATAGTTCACTCTTATTTCTGACTTCTGAGCTTGCATGCTCTTTCTGTTGCATCATTGTTCTGTAAACGCACTGAGATAAAGTGCCTTCTTCTGCATTTTTGGATCTTGTACACCTGGTTTGGTTGATGTACTCGCACTCAGTTATAAAGTGCCATGGGGGGATTATGATGCATTTGCCACTTTAGGCGCATCCACTTTTGTCAAGTGAGCGTACCTTCCACGACATTAGCCCATGTAGTCTGTGTCTGTGACAC
>MU223373.1:2783416-2817348 GCA_018584345.1 Thuja plicata | reverse complement strand
ATGGGTGAATGGGTTGAGAAGGGTTAGAACCCAGGGTAGAAGTGGTTGAGATAGGTTAGGTTGGGGTTTAGGGGAATATTAATAAATGAAATAAACTTATTTAATTCATTTAGAAATATATGAATTATTTATTTAAACAATAAAATTGCTTTTTAATAATTAGAGAACTATAGCCATTTTAATTAAATTAAATAGGCTAGGGGAATGGGTTAATTGCAAGTGGGTATTTGATTTAGGGATTTATTTAATTCCTTTATAATTAAATACTATAGCCATGTTTGATTTGATTTGATTTAATTGGTCGAAATTGATTTGAATTGTATGGCTATAATAGTTAATATAAATCAGTGATAAAAATCACCTAGGATATTAAATTGATTGAAAGAATTATGCCAAGCAGTAACATGGTTGTTTGGACATAAATCGAGGGTATGATCACACTTAGGGCAAATAGGGTCCATAGTTGTGACAGACCAAATTCAGGTGGTTACACCACTTTTATCCTCAAATGCACAAATGAAAGATCCAAGTTGATCAACCCAAAAGAGGGATTAATGCACAAATGAATCAACCATTTGGAAATGAAAACAAAGAGGGAAATATTAAATTCTGTTAATTAACAATGTAGATATGATATATGACAGTAATTGAAAAGGATGAGAAGAAGAACCAACCTTAAAGAATTATGGATCCAAAAAATGCTATTTTTTGAGGTCTGTAGACTATTTCTGGAAAATATGAAGTATGATTCAGAACCGGAACACAGAGATTAACAAAACCTAGAAATATTTTTCTGATCCGACACCATCTTATGAAAAAGGTCAAACTTGACCCAAAAATGTCACCCCTGACCCAATAATGTCAACCCTAACCTGTACAGCGTCGACATAAAATCTGTTCGCGAAGCTCGAAAGAAAGTCGAAAAGGGTATCCAGATCTGAGTCCAAATCCACAGTCCCAAAACTGTACCTACAAGAAAAAGAGGTTTTTTTGTTGTGGGGGAGGGGTTTGCCTTGGTCAAACCCCGGTTTTGGAATTAACCTTAAATATATGTAATTGAAATTGCAAAAGTAAACAAAGTAAATGCATAAATTCACCTTGCTTGTAAAAGTCCTTGTGGAGGATTTGAATCCTTGAATCCACAAGTATGTATGCACCAATGGATCTAGAATTTATAATGTAGGATGTCTTCAATAAATTTCTTGTAGATCTCCAACACCAAATATTGAATGAGTTCTTGATTATGAAGAGGCTTGGAAGAAGATGGATGAAGAGGTCACCAAAAAGGGCACTATGTGGCTTGAACCCTTCAATGGCCTCCCATGGATCTCTTTGAATGCTTGAAGGCTTGATGGTGGATGAATCCTTGCTTCAAATCTTTCTTGATTGCTTGCTTGAATCTTCACTTGATGATGTTTTTGATTTGCTCAAGGATGCTTAGGCTTTCATAGAGGACTTCTTCTTTCTCAATATCGCTTAGAGAAAATGAGAGGAGAAATCTTCCTTTTATATGAAATTAGGGCACAATCTTCTAAGGAGGAAAACATAGGAGAATTAAATTCTAATTAAAGTCTTTACCCCTAGGAAAGGACCTAAGTTAAATATAATTTAGGAATCACCGATTTGGAACCCGAAACAGCTGACCCGGAAGTGGGAAATAACTTTTTGCAAAGGCCGACATCCAGAAACTATGGGACCCTGAGATTTGAACCTTGGGTCAAGGTCGAGGTCAACCTTGACCTAGGTTAGGGTCGAGGTTGACATAGACCCAAAAATTCAACCCTGACCCTGAGGTCAAAGACCTCAGATCTGCAGTCTAAGATGCAAAAATTAGGTTAGAAAGAAGTGGAAAGAAAGGCAGAACAGGGGAAAAGCCAGGTCAAAGTCAGGAACCCATTCAAGGTGCTTGATATGAACCCAAACCACTTACTCGGAAGGCTAAACCAGTCTACCATGGAAGTGCTTCCATTTTCCAACTATACAACTTTATACTTTTCGTTGATGACTTTTTTAGGATGATGTGGGTTACATATTTGAGAGAGAAATCTGAAGCATTTGACAAATTCAAGTTATTTAAAGCAAAAGTTGAGAATGAATATGGTTTAAAGATAAAATGTTTGAGATCAGAAAGAGGTGGTGAGTTTACATCAGATTTATTTAATTTCTACTATGAGGAGCATGGAATATTCAGACATACATCTGCACCTAGAACACCACAATAGAATGGGATAACAGAGCGAAGAAACAAAACAATATTAGATGCTTGAAGAACTATGCTCCTGGAAGGAAATGCATCACATGTTCATTGGAGGGAAGTTGTTGGTACTGTTGTGTACACCTTGAACATAATTTAGATCAAAGAAGGTACACGTAAGACTCCTTATAGATTATGGTTTGATCATACACCTACTATAAAATATTTCAGAATATTTGGAAGTAAATGTTATATCAAAAGAGATGATGAGATAGGGAAGTTTGATGCTAGAAGCGATGAAGGTATTTTTCTTGGTTATTCTACTAAGAGCAAAGCATATGAATGTTTCAAATTGAGATTGAGGAAGTTGATTGAAAGCGCTAATGTGAGGATAAACGAAAAGTTTCAAACTTAGGAAAGAATGTATGACTATGGTCAGATTTCAGAAATAAAAGAGGTCACTTCTGAACCTGAAGAACCTTTGATGGTTGATAATGAGAATGAAGATGAATTAATTGAGCTTACTAAGACTCCTAAGACTCCAAGGTATGTTAATAAGAACTATCCTGAAGAACAAATCATTGGTGATGCAAGTAAAGGTATGATGACTAGATCTAGATTTAGAGATGAAATTTGTTTGATTTCTCAAGTTGAACCGAAAACTACTGATAAAGCATGTAGAGATGAATCTTGGACTAAAGCTATGCAAGAAGAAATTGAACAGATAAAGAAAAACAATACTTGGGAATTGGTTCCAAGACCTAAGAATAAACATGTGATAGGAACTAAATGGGTTTTCAGAAATAAGATGGATGAGGAAGGAAAAATGGTAAGAAATAAGGCTAGATGGTTTTGTAAAGGCTACTCGCAACAAGAAGGCATAGACTTTGAAGAAACATTTGCTCCTGTTTCTAGGCTAGAAGCTGTGAGATTATTTCTTGCTTATGCTACACATAAAGACTTTAAAGTATATCAGATGGATATGAAATCAATGTTCTTGAATGGAGATTTGGAAGAAGAAGTATGCATAGAGCAACCTGATGGTTTTCCTTTGAAAGAAAATGAAGACATGTTTTGTAAGTTGAAGAAAGAATTGAATGGACTGAAACAAGCACTGAGAGCATGGTATGCAAGACTAGACAAGTATCTACTTCGACTTGGTTTCAGAAAAGGTAATGCAGACAGTAATTTATATTTAAGAATTGATGAAGATGGAATCTTAACCATAGAAGTTTTTGTTGATGATATCATTTTTGGAGGAAATGATAAGACGAGTAAGAAGTTTTCTAAAGAAATGGAAAATGAATTTCAAATGTCAGTTATTGGTGAAATGAAATCTTTTCTTGGTTTGCAAATTAATCAGAGTAAGAATGGTATTTTTATATCTCAGACTAAGTATCTTAAGGAAATGCTGAAAACGTTTGGAATGGAAGATTGTAAACCTGTTGGGACACCCATGGTGACTGGAAAATTCATCATTGCACTAATCCAAAAATAAAAATAAAATATACATGGGAATGCAAATTGATGCATATATCATAGCAACATACAATCTGAAAATTGATAAAGAAGTCACTTAATCATGAAAAGTACTATAAGAAAATTCTTTCAAGTGTGTATCAGCAAGCATGATAACAAACACTCACAAACATCAAATCACATAGTGGCATATCATTCTTTTTATGTGCTATCATAACTAATATTTGAAGTTGTTCTCTTCCATGATACTTTCACTTGGTTATACATAGAGTGGTTTGCACATAATACTAAGTGATTAGCCATAACATTAAAATATAATGAATTTAATATTAATAATAATTAGTCTTTCACATTATTATGTTGTATAAATGATAATTTTGTTTATTATTGGTTAAAATTGTTTAGGCATGTTTTTGATCAATGGGTTATTATTGTTTTTAAAAAAAAAATGTATATAGGGACACTAGTTCATAGAACTAGTCAAGAGTGATACATTAGAATTCAAAATATTCAAAATGAGTTTGTATAATGGCAAATAAATCATAAAAATTAAAACAATTACAAATATAAAAATATACAATTAAAAACTACTTACTAAAAATCTAATAACACTTCATTAAATTGATTTTTACTTCTCAAATTATATGTAAAAAAGGTACAAAGTGGATTTATGTATATTGTAAAACAAGGTGAAAATAGCTTGCAATATGAACTTAAATTGGATATTATTACAAATATGAAATCAAAGATTAACCCTTTATCTAAAGGGATTGTAGAATGAAAACAATAAGAAGAAAACTATTGCACACACCAAATTTCCATGGAGAAACCCTTCCACGAAAAAATTCCACCACATAAAGAGAGGCAATATACTAATCGATTGAAGATCACAACAACAATACACTTTTCTATAAATCCCTATAGAATTTGGTAGCGTGTCGTTACCCTGCATATTGAACAAGACTGAATTGAAGAACTCTAGCTCAAGGCCCCAAATTATAGAAACTTGTGAGGATGAATACTACTACGATATCAAAAACAAGAGGTAGTAAAACCACCAAGAAAAACCTCATGCCCACCTCCCAAAATAGTCTCTTACAGATGCTTCTTACAACTGTAACATGACATCTAGCTAAAGTGGGCACCCCTGGACCAATATAGAAGACTTTGTCATAAATGCTTGTCATATGAATTAATAATGAGTGTTATAACCATCACACACACACTTACAACCCCTGAAAAGTGTCCAAGAACCTCAAAATAACATATTCCAAAAGAGGAGGCCTATCTATTTTGTACTTTTCCCAGAGGACAAATGGTAAAGTAACTTTTCCTTTACATGGTTTCTTTCACCACCATTGGTCAAGTGATTCAACCTCTTACAAGTAAATTACAAAAGACATTAATAAATAATTAAATAAAGGATTTACAAGGTTTATGATACCTAAATCTTGTAATTCTCCCACTCGACATCATACATTGTAAATTACCCCATAGAGATACATAATACAAATTAAGTATAGTTATTAAGGTCCATCGTCTTCATGCACCGAGAAAACTTATCAATGGTTATTGGCTTCATGAGGTAATCTGCAACATTATCCAAAGTGTCAACTTATCAATCAAGACCTATTCACTCTCGTTCGTCTCTTGCACAAAGTGATACTTGTTAGCCTGCTTTAAGCACCTAAGTTTGAAACTTTGAAAATCGATCTCGTAGAAAGAAATTCTCAAATCTTTTCATTTCTATGTGGTTTTTATAACTAAATGACGCCTTGTAAGGTTTGATCTTGTAAAGAAGACAGTGTTTTAAGGATATGTTGAACCTGAACTTTGAACCTCGAAGTTAAAGTTCAATTTTTGTCAGAGGTCATAATAAGGTCACAGTCTTTAGGTTGTTGGTCTTTCAGTTGGTAATATGTGAAAGTTGAACTTGAACCTTCCTAAGTTCAACTTCAAGTTTAGAGCTATCAGCACAGTTTCAACTCCAAGGTTCATATAGCAAGTTCATCGGTACAGAAGCATAAGTTCAAGATGCAGAGTTTGAATGCCTCAAAAATCAGTTGTGGGTTCAGATTTTCAAGTCTGAAAGTGCAAGTTCGCATGTGCAGATTCAAAGATTCAAAGCCTCAAACTGATGCCATGTCTTGGTGATATTACTAGTCTCTTAGTAATTTAGTGATTTAATTTCAGAGATCCAAGTTGTGAGTTCGGGTATGCAAAAATCATATTAAGTCCAATATCCAGAGTTGTGAACGTTAAGGTAATGAGGTTTAACAATCAATTGAGCCCGATGTAATGGAACTTGACCAACAGTCATAATGGTGGAGCATGGTGTAACGGAGATGTTTGTTTCATCTCAAAGTGGATTTTGAGCGTGTGTCACCGATTCAAATACTGATCAGTGAATATTGCAGAGCACCCGTGGCATATACAATAGTGCAGATCCCTCCTCGAACCCTGTGAAAGAGGAAACATGGTGGAAATCGACTGATCCCATGATTGAAGATGTGTGAAGGAAATGCATCATATGTTTGATAAAATACCGAAATGTCATCATTAAGTCGGTCATTGATAGATAAGAGGACACCTCTAAATGGATTCCCTTTAATCGATATGATTAAGTAGTGGATCGGGTTGTATGCCTTGGTTCCGATTGGGCAATCGGAGAACATAGAATGAGAACTCAAAATTTATTTGATAGATGGAGAATGGCCACGACTTGTTTGACAAAATGACTACCGGTTATTATGATCAACTCCATGGCAAGGGCTTCACATAGTTCACGCATTCAATACTAAGTATAGCAATTCAACAACATGGCCGATCAAGTTCTGAACATAATAGAAATTCAAAGAGGTGATTGATCAAACTCAGTATGCTCGAGCTCAATGGGAATATAGAATGAACCTACTGATTGAAGCGTGCGGAGTTCAAGTCCAAGACAGATCGATGGGGGAGCTTCATGGATCAGTTAGAGCAAAGCATATAAGTGGAAGAAACCGAGCCCTTTGGTGAACGTTAGCGGCATCGGATACACTATCAACCGTCAAAGATGAAGGTTTTGAAGCCACGGGTCTAATGGATCCACATGTATCGTTTATGTCTCAGGAAAATCCATATTATCTTGGTAACAACATATGAAGGCACGTGCCTAATATGCAGACCCGACACATCATAATAAAGCCTCGAACCCGACATCAATAGCCACTATATCCTTGGGATAAGTCTCTAAAGAATGTGACCTTGAACTAGCAGGTTGTGATCAACAGAAGGGCCATGACAGTGAGCATCCACAGCGGATAGAAGACAATTGGTGTCTCGAAAAGATGCAAAGGCATCGCTGTGACAATGGAAAATCGTTGTTGGCACAAAGGAAGGAGTCATGTCAAATGTGCAGAATGGTTACGAGATGTTTTGACAGAATGCCTCAGCACACAATGCACACCAACTGTTTCACAGAATGCCATAAACTTTCCAGGCATTGGACCGGGTTAACCCGAATGTTGAAGTGTCAACATTCACTTACAAGCGCCTGCCGACACAAAAAATCAAAGGCTCGGGCCTTATCAAATAACAATGATCAGTGTAATGAGAAAGATGGAACATAAAACCAAAGCACATGTCAATAGTTTTATATGGCATTGAACTTTATAATGTTCGAAATCAAATAGTGACAGGTGTTCGGGAATGGAAACTTGAAGAGATAGAAGCAGTTTCAAGATTCAGTTATGATAATTGAATAGTGGTCGGTTGATTCGTTTTTCTGGGAGATTTTTTTGGAAGGAGTATGGATTGAAGATATACAGGTCAGCACATATGATAAGTCATTTGCCCATAATAGGGAAAATAGGGAATTTAGTTTTGTTTTACTGTACTTTGATTTGATTTGCAGGAACAGGGTAATCCTATGGCTATGCTATTATGTATTTGAAATGTGGGAACTTCGTATGTCAGATTTTGAAGTCTGAGTGTGAATTTCTTAGACTGATGTTGATTATACAGTCACTTTTGTCATATTTTAAATGTAGTCTTTGTATAGTTATTCATTGTTCGTGAAGCAAAGAAATCATTCCTTCTATTTTCTCTGTAATAGGAAAGATTGGCCAGGTAGTCTTGTGGCTACCTCTCTGTCTTTCTTCTTCTATTCAATTTTACTAAATCTAGAAATCGCATTCATTCCATGTCTATGAATGAATGTCGTAAAACCTTAAGTACCTTCAGGTTAAAGGTACATCCTATCATTTAAATTCGTTGCAAATCTGTAAACGAGGGAGCTATACCTCTTAATTCAGAGGACAGTTATCAATCGATGATAACTGATCCAACTGTTAGTACGTTTTGTTCTTCCTAATCAGGCATGTTGAGTCATTACTTATGTTTCTATCTGAAGGACAAATCTGTTCACTAACAATACTGAACATCAACATGTTTAGTACGAATACGTTACATAGATTTTTTGGCCAAACATATGACACTCACTATTACATCTTGTTAGCCCTATTTTCAAACTCGACAAATTTATAAATTTAAGGTTAGAATCCTAAATTAGATAGTTCCTAGTTTCAAATATCTCCAATCATATTGATATATTACATATCTCATCATCATGGAAATAAAACATCTTTCACTTGAGTCAAGCCCTCAAAAAGCAATGATGTAGCTTGTTGAAATCACAAAATAATTAAATTTGAAAATTTATCAAAGATGATGCAAAACTATTTATGAAAATGTTTCTAGTAGCTTTGACGAATGTGACAAATTTTTAAAGAAACTCTCTCTACAGTGGTGAGATATATTTAAAGCTTCAAGTTTTTACCAATCCAGTTGCAAAAAAAATTAACTTGAAGGTTTTGGTTAGTTTAAGTGGAATTGGTTTATGGGTTTTTTTGTGAAGAAATATTCATTGAGAAGAAAAGTTATCCACCATTCTCTGCTTTCTTGACTAGTTGATTTAAAATCTTGTAATTTTGTCTTAGGATGTAGATAGTTACAACAACAAAGTACTTATCAATTCTTAAGTGATTCATGACAATAATAGAGAAAGTGTTCATCTGAATCTTTGTGCTCGACTAGTGGATTTGTCTGATAAAAGCTTGTGATTTTGTCTTGGAATGTAGAAAGTAATGACAACAAAGTACTTATCAATTCTTAAGTGATTCATGACGATGATAGAGAAAGTGTTTATCTGGATCTTTGTGCATTCTACCAGAAACAATGTTAATAGTTTATCGAATGATGTCAATCTAAAGAGGATAAAGTGAATGTTGGTGCCTAGACATTATTTATGAACATATGCTTCAAGGTCAATTCCAAAGTTAATAACTCTCTCCAAGCATTAAAATGAGTTAAATACTCTATTTATATTTCCAAGGACTATGTGAAACTTAGTTTAATCAATTCCTACATCTGAGAAATCATTTTCCTTTAACAAGCGTAATCCCAACAAAGGCCAGCGAATAAATATATACCCATTTTTTACTTGGTTGATCATTTAATACAAGTTAATAAGCTAATCCTTATAGGGGAGAGGACCCAATAGTTGAGTACCCTAATTTCACACTTCTCAAAATCCTACTTGAAAATTTCAAATCACATCAATTTTTTCACAACTTACTTGACAAGTTCCCTGCTTATAGCTAACCTTTCAAGGTCACATCATCAAATATGATGCCACATCAACATTCTTATTGCCAAGGTGTCCAAAAAGGCCCACAAAAATGTGATACCAATACTTGTGCACTAAGTCATGTTTTATTGAAGCATTGATGTGACATCACATGATTTGTTGCTTTTAAGATCTAAGGAGTACATTTCATTCAATTATGGGTAGTCATCATAAAAGATAGCAAATTTAAATTCATGAATATTGGTGCAATAATGTCACAAATATTAGACATTTTATTAACAAGTGGTATCACAACTATTGGAACACACACAATTATTGGGTCCTTTCCCCTAATCGATGTGAAGAATGTTCATTAATTAACTTGAAAATCCAAAGTGTCTATCAATATTCAACTACAAGTTAGCAAATTCCTTTGACCATTGCCATGGGATATGAATCACAACATAAACTAAGTATTTTAGTATTCTTACTTATATTGACAAGTTTTTGTGCATTGTTAAAGTGTCGGTGAATTTATGAATTAAGCCCTCCATGACAATAACACAAGGCCTGTTGGTTGGATATTCATAGATATTTTATTGTTCTCTATTGAGCATAATGGGAAAATATTTATGCCAACTGTATTGGTACACATGTTCATGTAGGGTGGCCTCTTAATATAAGGTTTTATCATGAAAGATTACTAAATTA
The DNA here is from genome assembly GCA_018584345.1 of Thuja plicata. Classification (NCBI taxonomy): domain Eukaryota; kingdom Viridiplantae; phylum Streptophyta; class Pinopsida; order Cupressales; family Cupressaceae; genus Thuja; species Thuja plicata. The sequence continues at coordinate 2,807,356 of MU223373.1, read as the reverse complement.
TATTCTAGCTACTCATGAATACACCAAATTATGTATGGTAATGACAAAGAAATACTTACTATCTCATATATGAGAAATGGAAATCAGACATCACCATTCCTCTACTTAAGATAAAAGTGACATACATATCAGTGATGTAATTATTATGGAAGATGAATACAATTATAATGAGAACTTTGATAGAACACTTTTTAGCGAAGGGAAATACATCATGGACACTATCACTAACATTGTTGGGAAGAGATTTCAATGCACCATTTTCAATAATGCCATAAGTAATCAGAGCATTGATGATGCAAATTTTGGTTTGAGTTCTTATATTGATCCTTCAACCCTCTTCTTAGAGACTAATGACCATGACACAAAAAGGAATATTGGTGTTATTTGGAATATTCTCACAGAATTTTACAAAGATGCAGTTAGAGTAGATTTCTTCAAAGACCAAGTGTCCATGTCACATCTCAACTTTGTGTGTCCTAATTTTTAGGCGATAAAGTTGTTTTGTGGAATTTTGTTGATTATGTTTGACTTAGTCATAGACATTAGTCGATGATTGGACATCTGATTATTATGCTTATTGTATGATGTGCTATGTTTTATTTTGACTTATATTCATGATGAGATAATTATTATCATCCTTATGGATAATGTGTTATGTTTATATTTTAACTTATGTTATTATGCAACATGATTACATTTATGAACGATCAAATGTTATAAAAACAAAAATTATTTGATGCATATCTGATTATGGATTATGATTTGGGGTACTGACATACTGATGCAAATTTGAGTGTCTTGAGTTATTGGCAAATTTGAAGGATGGAATGTGACCCAGGTAGAGGAGGCTAGCATCTTGGCAGTGGTTGGTTTGATGGAATCTGACACATGCCCACTTAGTTAGTTTAATGTTCTTGCATGTTTTAAATGGATGTTAACCCCATTTGAAAAAAAAAGTACGGTAAATTTTGTGCCTATGTGTGTGTTTTTGTTCTTAAAAATGTGTGCTTTTCCAATGTATAAGTATGGTAGTGATGGGTAGGAGAATTTATTTAAATGCTATGTAAATGTACATATTTGCGCATGAGATTAATTAGGAGTGCTTGTCAAGTCTTACATACCCTTATTGCACTATAAATAAATAATGATGTATGGACTCATGATTGAACTTATTAGGTTGATCAATGAACATTTAATTTAAAACAATAACAATAAATATGAGATAAGAAAAATGTGATTATGAAAGTTCTAGAAAATAAGAGAATTTTCAGGATAAATATATATAAGAAATAAATGATTCATTTACATTTAACTTGGAAATAAATATTTGTTTATATTTTATAAATATAAATATTCAAAATTAAGTGAAACATAAAAAAGAAAAAAGAAAAAAAAATTTAAATGGTTATAAAGGGGAACAACTATGACACCACTAGGAAGCATTTCTAGGGGCTTATTTTTTGGAAAATAAAGATGGAGGAAACTGTAATGGTAGTTAAATAGTAAAATATCTTCTCAATTAGGGATATATTTGGATAGGAAAAGGAAGGAAAAGAAAAGGAGAAAAAAAAGACATAAGGGGTTTCCCAAAGAAAATGAATTATAGTTAGCATTGTAAGGTATGGCTCTACAATCCATCTTTGAATATGTCAAGTAATGCCAACATTTCATTTGACCGTATTTCTTTGAGACAATATTTTTACCAGATAGTCACGTTGTTATCCATACGATCTCTTCATTGAATCCATTTGCATTAAATCCGTTTGATCATAAACAACAATCATGACTTTTCATTAGAGAATTCTTCTTTGAGACACTCCATTTATATCCCTTCTATCTTTTGTATGAACAATGATGGTAATTCACCATCATTTAAATTCTATTTGTTTATGGCAGTTACGATGAGAGTCCATTCTATCCAAGCTTCTAGAATGGAATTACACCCATAAATGTTTGTTGTAAAGTCTATGATCCAATCATATGTGGCATGCAATATAGGGAACAATAAAGTAATCATCAAAGAGATCAAGAGTTACAAAATAAAGTTTGAAAGAAAAACTTAGTCAACTCTCAAACTTATCCAAAAAAAATAAGGGTCAAGCCCTAAACCGATTGTCATATGGACATTGTAAAACTACAAAGAAAGCCAAGAAAGTATCAAAAGAGATAAAAGAAAGAGAAGTCCTCAAGCCACGCGGAGGGTTTGGCTCATGGTTCCTGTCTCCCCAACTTGCAATCTGAGAAGGTATTTTCAATAAACTATTTTGGGATTAACTTGCATTGGCAACCTTGTATCTAAAGCGACTATCCTCCATGTAAAATGTATTGTTGACCAAATTTAAAAAAATTGAAAACACAATGGATTTTTGCCAAATTTTCAGCATTTGTTCTTCATGATATGCATATTTTGTGGTGGAAAACTACAAAAAAATTGCAAAAAAAAATAGTATATTTTTACGAATCTTAAAAAAAAGAGTTGGATTCTTTTTGGTCTTTGATACATTTTACATGGAGGATGGCCGTGCCGTATCTAAGACATTTTCTTCAGGAATGTTAGTTTTGTGAGTTTCAAGTAGGTTTTTTGATCCATCTATAGGTGATATGTGTTTCACTTAACAATTAGGTTTTCACAACAAAATCATTTTGAACATTTCATTTGATCACAATTAGGGTGACTAAATTTTATTTATTTTTGGTCACCCCCGCGAGGGAAATCAAATACATAAATACTTCTTATTAGTTACATGGTAAAGAAGTTTATAAAGTAAATAAAAATATGAGGCAGGTAAAGTTTTTTATTTTTGAATATTTTCATAATATTATTATTATTAAGCCAAAAAGCTTTTTACTGTGAAAAGAGGGAACCAAACCGCCCCTAAATGAAGGTTATTTGTTTGTAGGCTCACATCCATTTACCATTGGAAGGCTGTTCAATCTTAGTATGATAATACGTGTGTTGCAGTGCCAAGGAAATGGATTGAATCTCGGGATGAGAAATAGAATCTAAGCAATTAAAAAGTTCAAGTTTTGAAGGGTTTAGAAAGTGTAGTTTGTCTCTAATTAAATTAGAGAATTTTTTTTATGGCAAAAATATAATAAAAAAGAAATTTGTATTCTTTTAAAATTATTAGAAATTAATTTAGGACAAAATAGTTAAAATAAATAAATAAATCAATAGATAATATCAAAGAAAAAAAAGTCATACATATTTTCAAATCTTATATGAGTAATTGAGTAATAGAACAATTAAAAAATGATTAAAAAATTTATCTTTCACGATATATAAGAAATATTTGATTAAATTGATTTGAATATAAAAGAATTTAGATATACTATAATCACAAATAATACTAAATTTATCTTGCAATACAATCTAATTAAACTGGCTATGTTCTATTTTATTTTAGATAAAAGTATGCAAAAATCAAGATAAGATGGCTTCTAAGACCTACCTTATTATATTGTAGATACATTTTATTTACCACTGTCAAAGTATATAAAATCTTTCTTTATTAGTTTTAATGATATCTAAAGTTCTAAGAATCTCATAATCTTTTGATGCATGTGCCTTTTATCTAATTTGTAATTTTGTTATGCATTGTTTTTTTAGTACCATTAAATCAATTGTATTATTTTTAGTACCATTAAATCAATTGCTTGTTAACCAACCAATCAATATCATGTACTCATAACTCATGCAAACATCTCTTTTACTTGCTATATTGTTTTCATCACAGATTACTCTATCTAGGAAGACACTTACATTATGAATTCTTATATTATACTCATCAAGACACTCTCTAAAATTTATTTAAAAATTAGTAAAACGAAAATCACAATAAAAATATGGGTTATAAAAAATATTTATTCCTAATATTCAACAAAGTTTATATAGATCAAGGTTTCCTTCTACCAATACATTTTTCATTTTTTTATTTTTCTCCAAAATATTAACTTTAATGCATTGATAAAATGGATGCATATTATGAGTTTATATTGGTAATGTAGTGTTTATAGCCATGTTTAGGTTTATATCAATAGGGAATTTATTTTTCCTTTACATCATAATGAAAAACTAAACATGTATGGTTTCTCATTTTATGACAATAGATGGTAAAAGTTAGTTGTTAATGTTATGACCCGACTTCTATGAGAATGTGTGGAAATTAGTTTATAAATTTCTTAATTGAATTATTTCTAGAAAGGATCACCATAACTTATGTTTAGACTTATGCTTGTGAAGAACTTACTTATGTACCTTCTTACCAATTGATGATGCAAATATACATGTTTTTGTATGACAAAGAGTACTTTTATAGACATGTGGTTATGCCTAGAATGTGGCATCTATATGTTTTTTGAGGGTGTTCTCTTACCATTATTATAGAAGGAAGACTACTCAAGATGAACTTTGTTTTCTCAAACTTGTATCATTATTATAAACTTTATCTTGATGTTAAGATTGTTGTCTGGTTTAATACAAGGGCATAAACATTTTCTCTTGCACATTATTACTTTTCCATAGAGAAGAAGGGTAAATTCTTGTTCAGATGTATGAAATGATGTCATAGAGTGTGACGATTTATTTATTGTTATGCATGTGTGCTTCTTTTTATTTTTATGGACATGTGACAAATGTGGAATAACATGGAAGGATAGGTTTTGATTTTCTTTAGCCTATCTACCAGGTAACTGGCACAAATTTATGCTTTCACCAAAGCAATGTTTACATAATTTGATACTATGTATTTGGATTTGTTATTTTACTCCCTGCCACATCATTATGTAGATGTTGCATTTTCATAGGTGAAATGTAGATAGGTCAAAATGCTGCACCAAATTTTATCTGACCTACTAGTTCTAATTTGCTAGGTTCCTTGAGTAGGGTTGGGTACTCAACCTTTTATGTTAAGAATTGAGGAGCTAAACACTCCATGGTTGGGTGGAAAAGGCACCTAGACCCCACTCCCATCTCGATCACAACAAGTGGAGAGTAGTCCAAGGCTTAAGGAGACATAATGATTACAATATCACTTCACCATGTACTTGATGAAATCAACCTATTGGTCGTCTGCTGTATCTCTCATTTAATGTATCAACCAATTGGTAAAAAATGATGTATGTTTACATGATGTAATATCTCTATATTGAGAAAAACTACATAGTTTTTAAATTCATGTATTTTCTTTTATTTTGATTGTGAATATATGCAATAATTTTGGAATTCAATCTTATGTAAAATTTTAGTCCTTACATGTGGTATTAGAGTTCTAGGTTTAAAGTCTAGGGCCTAGGTCTATCGTGTCACTAAAAGATGCACATTATTGGTGTAGGAATTTTGACCAATCATCATGAATACTAGGAACACCAATCAGGTTGGGTTAAGCAATGGACCTAACAATAGGCCAAACAAGAGGCCAGATCAGATCCTTGAGCTCCTAACTTAGTAGGGAGTTCCCTTGAACTAACAGGGTTGTCAAATAAGATCATTTGGAAAGGATCTGAGAGGGATTCATGAAGAGAATCCTCATAATGAAGAACAAAGGAAAAGAGAATAAGATCAATGATTAGAGGAACATAGGAAGAGAGAGGATGATCAAGAAAAGGAAGAGGAAATAAAGAGGAATTAGGAGCAAAAGAAGAGGGAATAAAAAGAAGAGGGAAGAAAATCTTAGAGCTGTGGGACAAGTCAATAATAGAGGCAAAATAAAAGATGAATTGAGTAAGAACCACGAAAAGGGTACTCCACCCACTTTCAATGGCAAGACCAGAGGAGATGAAGATAAATCATGGATTATTGCTATGAACAAGTATTTTTAGGTCCATAATATTTTAGAGGAATCTCAGGCTATGTGGGGATCCTACTAGCTCATTTATGAAGCTATCACCTGGTAGGATAACAAGCATACTAAGAAACAACTGCAACCCACGGAGATAACCTGAGAATTAAACCTGCAACTTTTTTTGTAAGAGGTGGCTTTCACTTTTGTACTTTGAGAAGAAAATGATAGTTACAAAACTTCACACAGGGGGTTATGACTGTAACATGCAATATTATGAGATTTTTTCCCATCTTCTAAAATATATTCTACAATATTAGATAGATGAGTGTTTCAAGATTTGCAAGTTCATATTGGGACTGAGACCTAAAATTTGTATAGATGTGTACATGCAAAATTTATCAATAATGGATCTAGCATTAAAGAAGGCCATCAAACAGAAGCAAAATCTCCAAAAGATGTTAGGGTTTCACAAAAATTAGAGTCCTAGAAACACACAAGGCTATAACAAGAGGAAGTTCCAGGGTGGAAATTAGCATATAGGAGGATATCCATAGATAATGAATCTCAAAAGGAACAAAGGTGCACAGGGGAGAGATCAGGAAAATTTTGGTGAAAATTCAAAGAAGAACAAAACTAATAATAAGAATTATAATCAAAATAACTAAAACAATAACAAGAACAATTTCAAGGAGAACAAGCTTGAAGGATGATAAAAACCTCTTGATGAATGTTATATTTGTGGTGGGGACCATTATAGTTATAGATGTCTCTATCACTCAGACGCAAAGAATAGTAAAGGGAAACAACGCCATGGACAACACCATATTCATGTTGCGATCAATAATATACATGCTGAGTTCTAGGCTTCTCTAATTTAGATTACTGGTAAAATTTTTGGCCATCAAGTTTTTATCTTAATAGATACATGAACTACTAAATATTTCACTGATCTTAAATTTGCATCAAAGTTACCTATTAGAACTAGTTATATGTTTGATCTTAGGATAGTTCAATATGGAAATCGAGCTGAGTGAAGGGTCTAGCAATGTTTAGTATGCAACAAGTTAGAACTTTTGAGTTTCCAAACTCAAGTAAATATTTATGTAGCCCCTTTAGGAACTTATGATGTAATCCTAAGCGTCAATTGGTTAATGGAGCATAAGGCAATAGTCAACTATCAAGATAAATCAATGAATTGATTTGATGATATAGGGAAACTTGTACAGAGGGAAGGGGAGTGAAGAGACCAATTGAGTTAAGACAAATCTCAACTATGCAGTTGAAGAAATCATAAAGGAAGGGGTATATGATCTACACAGTTTATGTCAAGGATCTCAATAACACCACTCCATCAATGGATAACTATCCCATTCTCAAAGAGTTCTAGGATGTGTTTCCAGAGGAGCTTCTTGAATTTTCTCCCAAGAGGGAGTTTGATGTTTCTATAGATCTACTTATGGGAACTAAGCCTTAATACAAGGCTCCATATAGGATGACCACTACCAAGATATATGAGTTGAAGCTGCAATTACAAGCATTTTTGGACAAAGGGTTTATCCAACCAAGTGTATCACCTTGGAGACGTTCGATAGTTTTTAAAAAAAAGAAGGATAGTACTTTTTATTTATGCATTAATTATCGAATGCTAAACAAAGTGACTATTCAGAATAAGTATCCTGTCCCTTATATATATGATCTATTTGATTAGATGAAGTGGGCCACATTTTTCCCCAAGATTGATTTGAGATTGAGGTACCACCAACTTTTAATTAAGGAGGAAGATATATCAAAGATTGCATTCAAGACCTGACATGCATATCATGAGTTTTTTGTCCTACCCTTTGGTTTGACAAATGCACCTATTTATGAACTTGATGAAGTGTTTAGAGATTGTTTGAATAATTTTATGTTGATTTTTATTGATGATATTTTAATTTATTCTAAGACATTAGAGGATAATGAGAAACATTTGAGGATAGACTTGCAACATTTGAGAGATAAAAAATTGTAGGGAAAACTTGTTAGAATAACTGAGAGCCGGGGGGGGGGGGGGGGGGTGAATCAGTTGGCTCCCAATTATCCTACAATCCCAAATTATCCCAGATGTATATAACACTAATTTTAAACATATAAATCAACTCAGTGAATTGTAAACTGTGATCTCAAACTTTAGTCCTACCGAGAAAAAGTAAATCAATACTGTGATTACCAATCAATGCAGATAAATTTATGTAAAAATTAAAATAACAATGCATAACAATCATACACATTAACACATAGATTTTTAACATGGAAACCCTGCTAAGGAAAAAACCACCTGGGACCGGTAACCCAAAATATTTCACTCTTCTGAAGTGAGCTCGGTTAAGAACCAACCCTATTAAAGGTTACAATGCACACTGTTAAATGTGATCTGGTTAGAGGATTTAAAACTAGCAGTTCTCTCTTGACCAATCATTCACTATGGGGTCAACAAGAAAACACTCAACATTCATTTGAATGTCATAATAAAGACTTTCACGTCCTACTCGGTTAAGAGATTTATTTGTAATAATGGTTAAACTGATATAGTAATAATCTGATTCAAATACAACTTTGTTTGCAGATTTTCAGATCTATGCTAAGTACATAATACCTCTGATCAATTTGTTCACTTTAGTTCATCTGATTCTTCATACTGTGTTATGCTTGGTTAATGCTCTTTCCTCTGTCACTCGGTGTTGTCTGCAGAAAAATGCTAGGTTCTATCTTCAACCAGTTTGATCAGTCATGCATAAAATTTGCATGTGTGCACATCATAGCATCATGATTCATAATGAATCTCTTGTCTCTTATACAGAAATTATAGCTCATTTAATTTCCATCCTTTAGATTTTTCTGCTTAATCTCCATCATTGGTTTTTCCGCTTAAACCTTCCTCAACAATTGTGTCAAAAACATGTTTCAATATTCATCATCTGATCTTCCTTGAATTTTCATAGCCATTTGAACATCATAACAAATCTTATCGTTTACCTTGGAATCATCAATTTCTAGCTCATCATTTTAGTCGGCCTCGATTTGATTTAATTACTCGGTCAATACTGTGACATGTCAGTGATCCCTAGCTTGGTTAACGCTATGCTTGTTATACACTGTATTTACTCGGTGTTCACTACTACTTAGTGTATATAGAGCTCTTTAATTACCGACCACATAAACTTTGTTTGTTCCAGATCTTCAATCCATAATAGACGTTTGTTACGATAGTGATACTCAAATAAGTTGACATCAATGACAATATATTAACTGATTAATGTCTATCATCACATCTGTAACTTGGTTGATTATCAACAAAATGGATTCAAACATATAATTGGTTGTAGTTCATCAATCTCTCCCTTTGGCATTGATGACAACACAATATTAAAATGCCATAGAATACCAAACTTTCATTCTACAACTGCAAAATGTGGTAGCTCTCCCTAGCTTGAATATATAAAATCTTTCAGCATTAAAAACTCACCATGCAAACTCTCCCTGTAGTTTTGACTCTTTGGTTCTTGATTTCTCTCTTTGTAGATAGATATGTCATTTCTCTCCCTTTCTCTTTTCTCCTTTTCTCCCTTGCAGTGGATAAATATTTCATTGATTATTCTCTCCCTTTCACAAGAATGCCAAAAATAAAATATACAACTCTTTAGTAGCCAAAAATTGTTGGATGATATCAGAATTGGGTACTACTGATGCTGTTGGCATTCATGTTTTGTCAGTGATGTCAACATATGTTTCTGTGGAGTGAAAAGATTGGTTATTACTATTGTATGATGAATGACAGAAGTATACGAATACTGTATGGATAAATCAGAATGAGCGAAGATAAGGATATGAAGAAGGATGTGTGATGAACTTATTCCTAAGGTCTCTTGGCTTAATATTTCATATTGGTGATGTTACAAATGTTTTAGTGAAGAATGGTTTCTGGACTATGACAGTGATGCTTGACAGAGCGAGTCTCTATGTTTTAGGTATATCTTATAGGCGATGATGATTCAGGTTATGCGAGCTTAAGGGATGACAGAAGGAATATTGAGGAATGTTTCTTATTGATTTCTAGTCATGTGATTGTTGGCAATGTCAACTGTGGCATGTATTCTAGAGGATACCTATTTGGGGCTGACTTTAGAGATGTAGCATGTAATGTGGATTATGAGCATGTATTGCAGATCTTGGAGTATATCTGATGTATTGCAATTGATGTTTACTTGTTTTAGGTACCTTGTGTATCTTAGACAGGGGTTAAATAATTATTTGTATACTGGGAAAGCTTAATTGGTTGACCTAATCGATTATTGTAATAGGATATATATGAGAGATCTTTTCTTTTGAAAATATTTAGTAGTATGTGATGGATGTATAAACAGAGAAGTGTGGAAGTTGCGAAACTTGATTGATTGCTGGATGTAGATAAGAGTTTGTGATTATAATACTTCATCAGAATTGACCAAGCAAAGACAGTTTCTATCAGACAATTCACTGGATTGTATATTTCTTATATAGACTTGTTTGGATTGTTAATCCATGAGGGTAGCCTTAACATTATTTGGGTAGTGAGCCCACTATTACTTTTGACTCCTAACAGGGTTTGTCCTTTATCATGGACTATGTACTGTAATATTGTAATTAGATCCTAACAGGGCTAAATCTTTTAACAAGGATACTATACTCTCAGTACATCATTTGTGAGTGCTAATTCCCACTAGGGTTTTACCTTTAATAGGGTTTCCTTGACAACAAAGATTGTGTTATTGTGTTGGCATTTAATATGTTATCTTTTGGATTGAATTTTTGGTTTATAAAGTTTAAAATTTAATAATCTATCTCACAACTGATTCACCTCCCCTCTCAGTTATGCTTTTGGACTGTTATTCCTAAAAATTGGTATCAGAGATACTGGTCCTTAGAGAGAAATCTTAATATCTTGAGGTGATCTTGAAGATGTCTTACTACATGAAGGATAGTCAAAAATTTGATCCTGAAAATTTTGACAGTTGGAAGAACAAGATGAGAACATATTTGCTATGTTTGGGAATCGACTACTGGATGATCAAAAAAAGAAAGGAAAAGCTGAAGACCGAGGATGAATTGGATAGATCTACTAAAGATGAAAAGAAGTTATTTTCATGTAATATGGTCACAAGGAAATCATTGATTAGTGCACACTCTGAAGGTGAATTCACAGAAGTAAAAGACTTAGATTCTACACATGAAATTTGGACAAGATTGGAAGCACTTTATGAAGGAGATACGTTTACAAAATATATGAAGCTACAAAACTAGAAAACAAAGATGGAATCATTGAAAATGAAAGATGATGAGAACATTAGAGCATATGCACAGAGAATTACTAAAGTGGGTACCAGCATCAGGAACTCTGGAGGTACTTATAGGGAGGAAGAAGTGATTGCGAAGATTCTCAGATCTCTCACACTTGCATACAGAACTAAATTACAAGCTATAGAGGAGATTATAACTTTGAAACCAAACTTCAATAGAGAGATGTTGATTGGAAATCTAACTACTTTTGAGGCCACAAAAATGGGATATTCTTTACCTAAAGTTGAGTCAACATTCAAGGTGACTGTGCATAGAAACAAAAATACCTTATTTGGAATTGCGAGAACCAACAATAGTGATTTGAGAGAAGAACTTGGAGACTATGCTAATGAATAGGAACAAATAAATGAGGAAGAAAGAAAGCTAGATGAAGTGGTATCCCTGATCGTTAGAAGAGAAAAGAGAGGTAAGGGTAAATTTGAAGGCAAGTTACCTTTGAAATGTTTTTCATGTAACAATATTGGTCATTTTGCATCTCGATGTCCTACAAGGGTTCCAAAACATAAACCTAGGTTTTACAAATTAAAGTATTCAAAAGACAAGGAATGTTATTATGCTAGTGAAGGCATTTGTGATGATGATGTAGAATATGATGAAATTGGATTTATTTCTATTAAGGATGATGAACCTATACATGAAGAAAAAGCTTTAGTATCTCATGTTGAAAAGAAATTTGAATAAGTTATAGATAGTGGTTGTTCACATCATATGACTGGAGATAAAAAAAAGTTTGTTAGTCTGAAAATATATGATGGTGGATTTTTTAGATTTGGTGACATTACCCCTAAGCTTATCATTGGAGTTGGATATATTTCTTTGGATGTAAAAACTAATACTGACAATGTAATTCTTGTTGATGGACTTAAGCATAATCTGTGAGTGTTGGACTAGTGGACAAAGGTTATCAATTTAAATTTATTGATGGGAAATGTTCCATCATAAGTAAATTAGGATAATTGATCACATCTGGTACTAAATCTAGAGGTAATGTATTTGAATTGAATACATTTGAAGCTTCTTGTTTTATTACGAAGGTTGATGATAGTTGGTTATGACATAGAAGATTTTTTCATGTTAACTTTAATAATATTGTGAAGGAAAGTATGAATAAGGCAGTAAGAGATCTACCTAAGATTGTGAGACCATCTAAAACTATGTGTAGAGAGTGTGTTATGGGGAAGCAGACTAGAAGCAGTTTTAAAAGAAAATCTTATTCAACAAAAGGGAAGTTGGATCTGGTACATACATATCTATGTGGTCCTACAAGAGAAAGATCTTATTATGGTGAAAGGTTCCGTGTACTTTCCATTATGACATGGATTGCATTCTTTGTGATTTCTGTTATGATGTGGGTTGTATTTCCTAGAGAGAAGACTAAAGTATTTAATGAATTTGAAATGTCAATGATTGGTGAGATGAAATTTTTTCCTTGTTTGCAAATTAATCAGAATAAGAATGGTATTTTTATATCTCAGACCAAGTATCTTAAGGAAATTTTGAAGAAGTCTGGAATGGAAGATTGTAAACCTGTTGGGACACCCATGGTGATAGGTTACAAACTTACTAGTAATGATGTAACTCAAAGTATTTTTTCAGAAAAATTACAGATCGATAATTGGTGGTCTACAATATCTAGCTCACACTAGAACAAATATTTCCAATGCAGTTGGAATTGTGGCAAGATATCAAGCAGATCCTAAAGAGACACACCTTGCTACTGTGAAAATAATTTTTAGATACTTGAAAGGAACAATAGAATATGGATTATGGTATGAAAAGTCAGATGACTTTATTTTACATGCTTATACTGATGCTGATTGGGCAGGTAATGTGGATGATAGAAAGAGTACAAGTGGTGGAGAATCTTTCCTTGGAAAAGGTTGGTTTCATGGTTAAGTAAGAAGTATGACTATATTTCTCAATCTACTTCTGAATCCGACTATGTTGTTGTTGCTATAAATTGTACACAAGTTGTTTGTATAAAAAAAATGTTGAAGGAAATTGGAATAATCTTTGAAGATCTAGTGGTTATCCATTGTGATAACACTAGCATAGTGATTATGTCAAAGAATCATGTAATGCATTCAAATAATAAAAATATTTCTATTAAGTATCATTTTCTAATAGACAAGGTAGTAGAGAAAGATATTAGACTGGAGTATATTAGCACAAAGGAACAAATAGCAAAAATATTTACAAAACCTTTGCCAAAAGATGCTTTTAAGTATCTCAGAAGCATGATTGGGGTAAGAGCCCCTCCTTGTGGGAATTAATTGATGCAGACATGCATCATTCCAGTGGATTTCAAAGCTATATCATTTTCTAGATGATGTATGGATCTACTCCTCAGGGGGAGTGATCGCAGGAACACAAGAGAGCACATTTGGGTGAATTTGCACCTAGTTGTTAGACATGAAGATTTGAAAAAGCTATACCTTACAGAAGATTCAAGAAGATTTATGGCACCCTTTTCGATTATTGTCAAAGGGGGAGAGATTCTATGTAAAAATCCCTACTATTTTAGGGAGATTTGTGTTGAGGATATTGAGAAGATTGTATTGAGAGAGAGTACTTTTGGGTTGATGGATTTTCCCATATGTTGCCATCAATGCAAAAGGGGGAGATTGTTGGATGATATCAGAATTGGGTACTACTGATGTTTTTGGCATTAATGTTTTGTCACTAATGTCAACATATGTTTATGTGGAGTGAACAATCTGGTTATTACTATTATATGATGACTGACAAAAGTGTACAGACACTATACAAATGAATTAGAATGAGCGATGATAAGGATACAAAGAAGGATGTGTGATGACCTTATTCCTAAGGTTGCTTGGATTAATATTGTATATTTGTGATGTTACTGGTGTTTTAGTGAAGACTAGTTTTTGGACTGTGATAGTGATGCTTGACAGAGCAAGTCTCTGTGTTTTGGGTATATCTTACAGACGATGATGATTTAGGTTATGTGAGCTTAAGGGATGATAGAAGGCATATTGAGGAATTTTTTTTATTGATCTCTAGTCATATGATTGGTGATGTCAGTTGTGGCATGTATTCTGGAGGAGACCTATTTGGGGCCAACTTCAGAGATGTAGCGTGTATTGTGGATTATGAGTGTGGATTGTGGATCTTGGAGTATATCTCATGTATTGTAATTTATGTTTACTTTTTTTAGGTACCTTGTCTATCTTAGAAAGGGGTTAAATAATTATTTGTATATTTGGAAAGCTTAATTGGCTAACCTAATAAATTATTGTAATAGGGTATATATGAGAGACCTTTTCTTTTGAAAAGATGTAGTAGTATGTGATGGATGTATAGACAAAGAAGTATGGAAGGTGCAAAGCTTGATTGACTGCTGGATGCAGAGCAAAGTTTGTGATTATAGTACTTCATTGGAACTAACCAAGCAAAGACAATTGCTATCAGACAGTTCACCGAATTGTATATTTATTATATATACTTGGTTAGATTGTTAATCCTTGAGGGTGGCCTTAACCTTCATTGGGCAGTGAGCCCACTGTTACTCTTTACTCCTAACAGGGTCTGTCCTTTAACATTGACTATGTACTATAATGTTGTAATAAGCTCCTAACAGGGCTAAATCTTTTAACGTGGACACTATACTCTCAGTACATCATTTGTGGGTGCTAATTCCCACAGAGGTTTTACCTTTAACATCATTTCCTTGACAACAAGGATTGTGTTATTATGTTCGCATTTACTGTGTTATCTTTTGGATTAAAGTTTTGGTTTATAAAGTTTAAAGTTTAATAATCTATCTCACAACTGATTCACCTCCCTCTCAGTTGTGCTTGTGGACTCTTATTCCTAACATAAATATCTCTAGTTTTTGGTGCAGTAGAATAAGTACCTTGTAGTGTACTGATATGTTTTTTTTTAGTCTAGTTCAGATTTGCATCAACATGATTGATATTCTAATTACATGCAAGTTGATGCAACCTCCTATTCAGCTTAGTGACTGATGGACAAGGGATGAACCCCTATTCTAGTCCTCAAGTACTCAAATATATCCTTTGGTAAGGGTTTAGTGAATATGTTTGCAAGTTGTTCTTTTGATTGTACATATTCCAGTATAACTTGTTTCTCTTGTACTTTTCCCCTCAAGTAGTGATATTTGATAGATATATGCTTTGTTTTTGCATGCATCACAGGGTTATTTGAAATATATATTGCACTAGTATTATCACAATAAATTACCATTGAGTCAGTGATCTCTTCATTCATACCTTTTAAAAGTTGTTTTATCCATGCAATGTTCGAACAGTTTGCAACATCAACAACATATTCGGCTTCTGGAGTTGACTGAGATATGCATCCTTTCTTTTTACTTAATTAAAGTAACTAATCTTTCTCCTATAAAGAATTCTCCACCAATAGTGCTCTTTCTATCATCAATGTTCCCAGCCCAATCAACATTTGTGTAAACTTTCAGTTCAAATTTTCCATCTATGTTGTACCATAATCCATAATCTTCAGTATTTTTCAAGTATCTAAAAATTCTCTTTACAACAGTCATATGCGATTCTCTGGGATTAGCAAAAAATCTTGCTACAATTCCAATTGTGTGTTCTATGTCTGGTCTATTGTGTACAACACACATCAAATTTCCAATCATAGATCTGTATAATGTCTGATTTATCTTAGGTGTCTTATCTTCTTTTCTCAATTTGCATCCTGCCACCATATGTGTGCCGAATGGTTTTGATTCTTCCATTCAAAATGTATTTAATACTTCCTTGATGTATTTGGATTGAGTAATGTAGATGCTTTCAGCCTGTTGTAAAATTTGCAAGCCAAGAAAAGATTTGATCTCTCGAAACATTGACATTTAAAATTCTTTCCATATTTTATCAGAAAATGATGTGCATAGGTTATCATTTCCTCCAAATATAATATCATCAAAAAAATTTTCAGCAATAAGAGTTTTATCACCATTTCCTCCTTTCAAATACAAATTATTGTTATCACTTGTTCTAATAAATCCAATACTAATAAGATAGGAGTGTATTCTTTCATACCATACTCTAGGTGTTTGTTTCAAACCATATAACGCTCTGTGTAACTTACATACCATGTTTGTTTGATTAGGGTCAACAAAACCCTCAGGTTTTTCAATGTATACCTCTTCTTCTAGTATTCCATTCAAAAACACAGATTTAAAATCCATCTGATATACTTTGAATCCTTTGTATGCTACATATATGAGTAATATTCTAACTCCTTCAAGTCTAGCAACGGGTGCAAAAGTTTCTCCATAGTCAATACCTTCTTCTTGTGCATACCCTTTGCATACTAGTCTTGCTTTATTTTTTGTTAAATCTCCATTCTCATCCAATTTGTTTCTGAATATCCATTTGGTGCCATTGACATTCTTATCACTCAGTCTTGGTACTAATGTCCATGTTTTTTTTTCTGTATCAACTTAGTTTCTTCATTCATTGCAATAATCCATTCTTCATTTTCAAGTGCATCTCTAACATTTTTAGGTTCAAATTCACAAATCAAACATATGTTGTCTTTCAACTTACTTTGTGTAATCATGCCAGCTCTTTTATCTCCAATAATCTGATTTTGTGGATGATGTCTTCTTACATATTTTTCAAGTACAAGTTCAATTCTTTGTTCTTCATTGTGTTCTCTAGTTGGTTCATTGTGTTCTTGATCATGATCTTCAGTTGCAACATTTTCTTGATTCTCGGTTGGTGCCTCCTATTGTTCGGTATCATTACCATGTTGCACGGTAATGTTAGGTATCTACTCGAGAAAATTATCAGACTCTTCAATGTAGACAAATCTACTATAATCTTCTAGTTCTTTTATTCTTTCCTCATCATTCTTCTCAGAAAATTCATCAACTCTTACATTTGCACTTTCAATGATTTTGTTAGAAGTCATGTTCAAACATTTATAAGCTTTTCTCTTAGTAGAATATCCAAGAAATATTCCTTCATCACTTTATGAATCAAATTTCCTATTTCTATCATCTTTCTGAATATAACATTGACTTCCAAATATTCTAAAATAACTCACATTAGGTGTATAACCATACCATAATTCTCAGGTGTCTTGTTTGTATCTTTCTTTAGTTGTACTTGGTTCAGTGTGTATACAATGGTACTTACAACTTCTCTCCAGTATGTTTGTGCAACATTCTTGTCAATCATAAGTGTTCTAGCACAATCCTTAATTGATCTATTTCTTCTTTCAACAATTCCATTCTACTGTGGTGTCCTCGGTGCAGAGACATGATAATTCCATGCTCATTAAAAAAGTTAGTCAACTCATCAGAAATAAATTCACCTCCTCTATCAGATCTCAAACATTTTAGTTCTTTACCACTTTCTTTTTCCACTTTAGCTTTGTACCATTTGAACATCTTAAATGCTTCAGATTTTTCTTTTAAGAACATGACAATCATCATTCTAGAGTAGTCATCAACAAATAAAATAAAGTATTTGTCACCATAATAACTATGTATTCTCATTGGTCCACATAGGTCTGTATGAACTATCTCCAAAATATCATTAGATAAAAAATTATTGCTCTTAAAACTAGATTTTGACATTTTTCCCATTTGACAATTCTTGCACATGACATGGTCTGGTTTAGATAATCTCGGTAAGTCTCTTACTTTTCTTTTCTTACTGATCTTAACCATGTTGTCAAAATTTACATGATAAAGCCTCTTATTCCACAACCATACATCTTCATTCTTAGCCATCATACAAGTAGTTTCAACAGTGTCAAGATAGAATAGATTACCTTTTGATTGTTCACCAGTGCCGATCAAATTTCTTGTTTCATCATAGATTCTAGCTTTTCTGTTCTCAAATGCAACTCAGTGACCTATGTTATTCAACTGTGAAACACTCAACAAATTATAATTAAGTCCTTTCACCCAATATGCAATCTCACATTTGATTTGATTGTTCAGCAATATAGTACCTTTTCCTTTTACTTGACAAGGTGTATCATTTCCCATTCTAATAGATCCACCATTATAATTCTCAACAAATTCAAAATTTTATTTATCTCCAACTATGTGATGTGTACAACCATTATCAATAACCCAAATGTCATGTTTGCTAACTTTATAAATAAGTGTTGTTTCAACATACCTTTCATCCTCTTCTGAATCTTCTTTCAAAGCTACAAATAATATCTCAATATCTTCATCAGTGTCAGAATCAGTGTCATTATCTTTATCTTCAGCAATATAACAGGCCTTCTTTCCTTTATCTTTGAATCTCAGTTATTCCTTCTGTCATATTGTCAATTTCCTATGTATACTCGATCATATTTTATGTCATTAGATCTTTCATTTCTTTCATCATTATTTTTGTTAGGGCATCGAGAAACAAAGTGTCCAATTTCTTTACAATTAAAGCATATCAAAGGTAGTTTACCTTTATACCTTTCATTTCCTTTGTGAAATATTCTAGCCATTAATGCTTCAAGTTCATCAAGTTCTTTATCATCAGTGTCACTATCACTGTTATTTCTTATCATGTGTTTGCTACCAGATTTACTAATTTTCAGAGAAGACACAAATGCAGATTCTATAGTAGGTACAAAACTGTTGTCAAAATTGTTTAGCTCAAAATAAATCAGTCTACCAACAAGGCTATCAACTACAATATTATTTCCAGGTGCTTCTCTCATTTCATGTATTATAGAGACTCTTATAGAATAAATAGGCTATAAATTTCTAAGAATCTTACTCACAATAGTGTTGGAGATTTGATTCTAAGAAGTTGATTGATTGTATGTTTGTCATTGATGACAACATATAATACACATCAGTGGTTCTGTATGTACTTATCAAAATGATGAAATGAAGACTTGCGTGGTTATATACATGTTGTAGACATGTTTATTATGTTATGTTCATACACGTAGATCCAGATATGATGTTTCAGTCAAGTTTTGTAATTCTGTTATTGGCAGTTACAGTTCGGGAAGAGTATTTGTTTAGAGTAGACGTATGTAACATGTTTCTTGAGTTGCGCCTATCTTCAGGATATGCATGTGTATATTCATGATTAGTTATGAGTTGATGATATTTATCTAAAGGCGCCAAATGTGTTTCAAGAAGATTGCAAAGTTTGAGTCAATTTGGTGAGGCCAACTTAGTGAAGCATCGCGTCTATTCAGTTTATACTTGCATGGTTGTAATTATGCTTGCATGCTTAGTAGAGCTGACAAGGATGTTATGAAGAGTTGTCTTACAGTTCCCATGATCTCATACTTTGAGGAAGATACTTATAGCAAGTCATTTGTGATACGCTAAGTGTGAATGATATGAAAAGAGATGAAAGATGTACAGAGTAGATTATCAGAGTTGGTTCATTCATCAAGAGTCTATGTGAATAAGAAGTGAAAGATTGTAATACACTGGAATTGATCAAGACAATAGGTCTACTCTATAGTTCATCACCAAATATAGTGCATATCTATTATATAGAAGGTTGTAGCCTTCACCATTAAGCAGTGAGCTTTTGGACAGTGAGTCCACCACCCCTAACAGGGTTATTTGTAAAAGACTTCTAACAAGTCCAACCCTTAACTAGGTCACTATACTTATTGCATTGTAAAGTACAAATTCTAACATGGTTGAAATATCTTCAAACAGGGATTACTATAAATAAGTATAGTTCATTGTGGGTGCTAATTCCCACTGGGGTTTTTACCATTTGGTTTCCCCATAATCAAATTGTGTGTTGTGTACTGTGTCATCTGATTAAGCATTTACTTTGTTGTATTCTGAAGTTAAAAAAGTAAAAAGAACTAAAGTTACTGATAACTAATTCACCCCCCCTCTCATTTATCCTTTGGGACTATTCTAACAATTGGTATCATAGACAAGTGCCTTGGAGAAGTATCCTAACAACTTAAGGTAGATCAGATGTCTTACTTCAGAAAAGAGAGCCCTAAGTTTGATGGAGAAAAATATCTGGATTGGAAAAACAAAATGATAACACATCTACAGTGTGTTGGCTTTGAGATCTTTGAAATTTCTATACAAGAAGTTTTAATTCCATCTTTGAAAGATCTTGCAAAGGATGATTCTACTAATAGACAAAAGGAAACATTTACCAATAATGCAATTGCTAAAGAAGCCCTAATCATCACCTTATCCGACAATGAATTTTCTGAGATCAAGAAAATTGACAGAGCATACACCATATGGAATTATCTAGAAGATATGTTTGAAGGAGATATTCAAGCAAAGAATGTGCATAGGAAGACATGGAAAAAGAAATACAACAGTCTTGAGATGTTACCTGAAGAGAACATCAGAGCCTACAATCAAAGGATAAATGAAGCAGTCTCTAGAATCAGAAACAATGGTGGAGAAATATCAAAAGAAGACATAATGGACAAGCTACTAACTAATTTAACATCAGACTATGAAAACAAGATAACCATTCAAGAGGAAACCATGCAATTCTCACAAGACTTCAAGAGAGAGACTTTGATCAGCAAAATCTCTGCATTTGAGATATCAAGATTGAAGACTGAATCTAAAAGTGAAACAACTTTCAAAGCCTCAGTCCATGGTAAGAAATCCTTACACATCTCTAGTCATAATGAGAAAGAATAAGTTGATGAAGAACTAGAAGAAATCATTGATATGTTTGCTAAAAGAGAAAAGAAAGGAAAAGGAAAATATGAAGGACAACTTCCATTCAAATGTTTTTCATGCAACAAAATTGGTCACTTTGCATTAGTGTCCCACAAGAGTCAAGAAATTCAGATCTGATTACAAACCTAAATGTAAGGAATGTTATCATGCTGAAGAAGGTGTAATTGATGAAGATTCAGGAGAAGATGAAATTGGATTTGTTTCCCTTAGAGACATGGAAAGATTACTCGAGGAAATAGACATTGCAGATGAAAAGGAAGAACAAGAGTTAGCCCTAATTTCCAAAGAAGACATCAGAACTAATTGGATCATTGATAGTGGATGCTCTCATCATATGACAGGTGACAAAGACATATTTTTTCAATTAGAAAAATACAAAGGTGGTATGGTTAGATTTGGAGCTAACACTCCTAAACCTATCATAGGCAGAGGTTCTATCACTTTGGATGGAAAGAAAAAGACATATGATGTTCTATATGTTGATGGGTTACTTCATAATTTGCTGAGTGTAGGACAACTACTTGAAAAAGGTTATCATTTGGAATTCAAAGACAACAAGTGCATAATTAACAACAAGGATGGAGACATGACTGCATTAGGCTCCAAAATAAAAGGTAATGTTTTTCAGCTTAATTTTGATGTAAGTTGTTTTGTTACAAAAATTAATGACAGTTGGTTATGGCACAAGAGACTATGTCATATCAATTTTGATAACATAGTAAAGATAAGTAATGTCAAGGCAGTCAGAGACCTTCTTAGTATTGCAAGAATAGTTGACACAATATGCAGGGAATGTGTTATGGGAAAGCATGTAAGGAGTTCTTTTAGAAGCAAGCAGAACTCAGCTGAAAACAAATTGGACTTAATGCACACAGGCCTATGTGGCCCTACCCAAAAAAGATCATACTACGGAGAAAGGTATTTTATTTTGTTTGTTGATGATTTTTCTAGGATGATGTGGGTTGCATTCTTAAAGGAAAATTTTGAAGCCTTTAATAAGTTTAAAATATTCAAGGTTAAGGTTAAGAATGAATCCAGATTAAAACTGAAATGTCTAAGATCAGATAGAGGAGGAGAATTCACCTCTGATCAGTTTTACGACTATTGTGAAGAACAAGGAATTAAAAGATAGTTGAGTGCACCTAGAACCCCTTAGCAGAATGGGATAGCAGAAAGGAGGAACATGATTATACTTGATACAATGTGCACTATGATGGTTGAAGGAAAAGTTGCGCACACATATTGGAGAGATGCAGTGAATACATCAGCCTATACTATCAACATAACTCAATTGAGGCTAGGCGTAGATAAGACACCCTATGAACTTTGGTTTGGTAATGTACCTATAGTAAAGTATTTTTGAATCTTTGGCAACAAGTACTACATCAAGAGAGATGATGGTGTTGGTAAGTTTTATTCTAGAAGTGATGAAGGTATTTTCCTTGGTTACTCTGCAAAAAGCAAAGCATACAGATGTTTCAATTTGAGTTTGAAAAAGGTAATTGAAAGTACTCATGTAAAAATTGATGAAAATTTTATGGTTCAAGAGAGATACTATGAATATGCACCTATGATTGAAGATGAACCCAGGCCTAGCAACAAAGATACTATTATTGAAGAAATGTTTGATTGAATTGATGTCTCATGCAATGACCCTGAATCAAGCAGAGAAGAATCACAGATTATAGAAGAAGTCACACCTAAGGTTCCTAAATTCACATCTAGATACCACTCTAAAGATGATGTCATTGGAGATCAGAGCAGAAGTGTTTTGACTAGATCAAAAGAAAAAAGCCTAGAAATGGATGAAGAGGTATGTTTACTTTCACAGATTGAACCTTTAAGTGTTGAAGATGATGACATGTAACTGATTGAATGTTTGATAATGTTAAGTTGAAGATGATGCAAGACATTAAAACAATTAATAGTTTGTATAGTCATTGATGTCAACTTGATATCATTTGTACGGTCATGTACATAATGCCAAAGAATTATGAGAATAAATGGAACAATGATTATGCTTTTAGAAATGTATAAAAGTCAAGTATTCACTAAGTGACCGACTACACCGACAGAGTGCACACCATCAGTAAAGGCAGAGAAAAATTAACAGTGATGCCCGACGAGCAGAAGATAGTGTTGCCTGACGAAGCATAATCATAGGATGCCCAATGAACTAAAAATAGAGTTTCCCGATGGATGGATATCTTGAAGCTAACTGGAGTTACACCAACACAAACTGATAGTTGTCACCGACGACGAACTGCAGAATTGACCGACGGAATAGAGAGTTCAGAAAATGACAAAATATCTAGCTGGCAGAGCTTAAGGATAGACTTAACTGGTTTTTTTATTTGTTTTATTCAACCACAGTTAAGTATTTGATTTAAAGAAGATTTATATAGTTTGCAAGAAGATAACTATGAGATAAATTAGGAGTTAAAGCCGTAAATCAATTTGGCTGGATTATTTTTCATGCCAAGAATCAAGAATCATGAATTAAGGAATATCATGTCTATATACGAGACAAGCATAATTCATTTCCGTATGCAATTAGATACATGGAAGGGGAGTGAATAGAAAGAGGATGCTGAAGAGAAACTGGTGAAGGATAAACTTCATACAGTCTTGATCAATCAAGCTGAGGGAGAGCTAAAGAATTCTGCAGACACCGACGAATAGTGAAGCTCAACATCACAGAGTAGAAAGTGTGGAGAACAAAGGAATTGAATTGATACATTGATTAGAGAGGTATTGTACTTAAATAGATCTAAATATTTGCAATTCAAAGTTGCATTAGAAACAGGTCATAGTGTTTCAGTTTAACCATTGAAGCATCAAGTCTCTTAACAGAGCAGGACTTAACAGTCTTCTATAATTGAGGTATATCCTACCAGATTACCAAAAAGGTTGATTCATAAAAGTATCATTGAATTTGCATAAAGCTTATTGATAACCTAAGAAGGAGGTTGATTCAGGGATGGTAGCAATATTTTCCTAAAGCCTATTGACAGTCTAAGAAGGAGGCTGATTCAAGGATGGTAGCAAAATAGATGCCAGATACTAAGTGACAACCTATATGTATAAAATCCTCTAACAAGGTCA
>MU223373.1:2734314-2763331 GCA_018584345.1 Thuja plicata | reverse complement strand
TTAAATTTAGCTTGATGGAAATTTTTTTTGTGTTCTTAGATAATTCTGGTAAAATATCAAAAAAATATAATAAATTTAAAATTGGAATTTAAATTTTTCCTTCCACCAAGTGGTGGAGATTAAAATATAGAGTATTATGACCAAATAAAATTTTAAAAATTATGCTCCCTAATAGTCCCTGTTTTGACTTTTACAGTCAAAATTCACTAGTAAATTTAAATGATTCTGTATTATATATATATATATATATGATATGCATATATATATATATATATATATATAACTATATATATAATATAAAATGTTGTGTTTTAAACTTTATGCATACTAAAAAAAAAACTTATGTCTTTTTTAAGTTAAAATCGCGCAGCGTTTTTGGGCGTCGTTTTTTTTTACAGCGTTGAAATTCATGTTTTTTTAAAGATTTGGGGAGGGTCAAAACCCCTCCCCCAAACCTCCGACACAGTCATGGGGGCCACGCGACCCGCTGGCCACTCGCAGTGGGGGCTCCGCCGGCCGGCGACGGCCGCCCCTCTTGCCTTCCCCTTCGCTATAGCAGCCGAGGCGGGCGGTGGTGCCGCCGCCTGCGGCCACCACTGCACCGCCCGGCCTCCTTTGGCAACCGCCGCCGCCGCTTCATCATGCGGCCATTTCATTTTAACATTGTTTTTAAATTTTTTTTTATATTTGGCAATCGGATTTTTTTTATTAGGTTAGAAATAATGTTATTAAATGTTTTTTGTTTAAAAAAGATTTGGTTTATATGCATGCAATATATATATTGTTTTTAGAATTTTTATAAAAGGGATTTGTATTGGTAAGATTTTTGTTTTAATTAGATTGGTTAAAAGGATTTGTTTTGGATATATATATATAAATATTGTTTATTATCCTTTTATTTATGCAGGATATTTCTTTTGTCTATAAGTTTGTTTATATGTAATTTTTATTTTAGTCTTATTTACTTTTTTTTTTTTTTTGATGGAAATATAAATCATATTTATAGATGTTTTTACTTTAATGCATATTGTCTTATATTCAATTAAAATTTTAGATTAGTTTATTTAATCAAATCGTATTAAATTTTATTAAGGAACAATTGTGTAATTTAGTTTTCTTTTATTACAACGTTGATAACAACCTTATTTATTAAAGAGTTATTTTATCTGTCTTATCTTAGCGATTTCTACCAAATAAGGTTATTTTCGCTATCATGGACTTAGTGACGGGTACAGTTGACTTTTTGTCAGCAAAAGTCAAATGTACTCCGTTTACCTTGGTTTTCGAACCAGTGGTTCCCCTCGCACCCTGGAACCTAGGATTTCAGTTTTGTACCTTTTTAAGAGGGTTGACTTTTGGGTCAACTACCTCATTTTGCGTGTTTATGGCTTCCATAGCGTTTCGCAGATCCTTGTGACTCTTCCTCAGGCATTTCAGTCATGGTTGACTTTTGGTCAACCCTAGTTGACTTTTAGTCAAACTATCTCAATTTGCGTGTATGACTCTCCCTTTGGATCTAAGTGAACCCTAGTTGTACCATTCCCTCTTACCAGAGTATAGTTGACTTTTGGTCAACTCTAGTTGACTATTGGTCAACTACCTCAATTTGCGTGCAGTTCCAGTTGGGAAATTTAGTCATCCCTTAAGATAGTTGTGAAAGCTATTCCTCTTCTTATGACCTATTCTGGTTATATTTTACCCTTGCTCCATTTTGCGTGCGCATGTTACCCTAGTGTAGTTTTAGTATCCCGTTCTTATGCGTTATTTAAAAATTTTTGTTCGTGTGTTTTTGCCCAACTTTTGGGCATGACACAATCTAATCTCTCTTGACTCATCCATATCTTCCTTGACTCAATCTCATCTCAATCTTATCTTCCTAAACCTAAGGGTAAGCATAGGGACTATACTAGGTAACTCTTGGGTAAAGTCAAGCCTATGCTAGATACATTCACTAGCCATGCCCAACACATAGAGTGCACATGTGTCAAGTGACACAACAATTTCACATGAGCATAAATTATTACACATTTACTTAATTAAATAAATTACAATCATACACCACACTTTTACGAATAAAAAGACAATACAAGGAGGTCCATGTCTCTTTATATAGACAGGGCCTTAGCATCGCGGTTTTCACATAGGTCCATTCTTGAATCCCCGATTAGCACCATGGTCAACTTTTCTACACACTCATTGCACACATCAGTAGGTCCAATAAATCATAAAAATAATAGAATACATAATGTAAGTTGAACACGCATTCACTCACACTTGCATCAAAGATTATTGAACTTAACAACATCTACATCTATTCCACATGTATAAAAATAACTTTTAAAAAATTTGCATTTGGATTATATCTAACATCCACATACTAATCCAATATACAAAACCATCAAAACTAAGTTCTGTAGGGAAATCTGTATCACTATCATAGAGTATTATATAGATTCCATGATTACATATTCAGGTGTTGTTTTACAAGTAAAGGTTCCAACAATCCATAAAGTTTTATATATGTCCCAATAGTCCCACTCTAACAAAATCTATATTGAAAGAAGAACATATAAATGATAAATAGTACTAAGCTTATGTCGGACTGGGGTAGGCCTCACACTAAAAATATTCAAGATGGAAGATTCCAAACTTGTTGGAACACCGATGGCTATTGGATGCAAATTAAAAAAAGAAGACAAGACAACAAAGGTAAATCAAACTTTGTACAGATCAATGATAGGAAAACTCATGTATGTTGTACACACTAGACCAGATATTGCACATGCAGTAGGAATTGTTGCTAGATTTTATCCTAACCCTAGGGAATCACATATGGCTGTTGTGAAAAGAATTCTAAGATATCTGAAGAATACTGAGGAATTTGGCTTATGGTATAGAAGAGAAGAAAAATTTGAACTAAAAGTGTTTACCGACGCTGATTGGGCTGGAAATCTTGATGACCAAAAGAGCACAACTGGAGGAGTATTCTTTATGGGTGATAGACTTGTCACATGGATTAGCAAAAAGCAAGGATGTATCTCTCAGTCTACTGCAGAACCAAAATATGTTGCTGCTACTGCAAACTGCTCAAATATGGCATAGATCAAACAGTTGGTGAAAGGTATGCATATGAAGATCACAGAACCAGTGATTATCTATTTTGATAACACCAGTGCAATAAACATTTCCAAGAATCCAGTCATGCATGCAAAGACTAAACACATTGCCATCAACTATCATTATTTAAGAGAACAAGTTTAAGAAAAAGAGGTGATACTTGGATATGTGCAATCAAAAGAACAATTGGATAATATCTTCACCAAGCCACTACCCAAGGATACATTTGAGTACCTGAGAAAGAGACTAGGGGTCAAACCCATATTTACCAATCAGTAAAGGAATAAAGGCTGCATCAACCATATATTATCAGAATATCATTCATGATTGATGCAAGCAAAAGATGAACTTCAAAGCTACATCTATATACAGAAAGGTATATATCAGAAATGAGCACCAGAGCATATTGTTGTATTGATGATGGATAAGAGAAATTCAAGGAATATATTATGGATAGAAGAAAATAATTGTTTAACATGAATGTCAGATATTTGTAAAATATTTGTTTGGCATTGTTGTCAAAGGGAGAGAATGTATCCATATTATCATAAGAAACTATTCATTATCAGATTACTCCAAACAGGGAGAGATCATATCCATAGGGAGAGAATTTGTATAAAAGTTGCAAACAAAAGACAAAGACATCAAAGAAATAGAACAGTCAAAAGAGATAAAAATGACACAAACAAAGGACACAACACATCAGAAGAAGAAACACAGAAAGCTACAAGACTCAAATCTAAGCTAATACAGAGCTTACCGACGGTCAGACATTTTTATCAGTTATCAAAACAAACTGTTTGGTAATTCGAGGAATCTCAACAATTGTATTTCATATTGTATTAAAAATAGTATAGTGTGATAATATAGTATGTTGCCATCAATGCCAAAGGGAGAGATTGATGACATGTAATTGATTGAATTCTTGATAATGTTAAGTTGAAGATGATGCAAGACATTAAAATAGTTAATGGTTTGTATTGTCATTGATGTCAACTTGATATCATCTGTACTGTCATGTACATAATGCCAAAGACTTCAGAGAATCAATGGAATAATGATTATGCTTTTAACAATGCATAAAAGTCAAGTATTCACTAAGTGATAGACTACATCGACGGAGTGCACACCATCGGTAAAGGCAGATAAAAAATCATAGTGATGCCTAATGAGTAGAAGACAGTGTTGCCTGACAAAGAAAAATCACAGGATGCCAGACAAACTAAAAATAGAGTTGCCCAATGGACGGATATCCCAAAGCTAACTGGAGTTACACTGACAGAACTGGCAATTGTCACCGATGACGAACTGTAGAATTGACCGACGGAATAGAGAGTTTAGAAAATGAAAAAATATCTAGCTGGCAGAGCTTAAGGATAGAATTAACTGTTTATTTTATTTGTTTTATTTGACCATAGTTAATTAATTGATTTAAAGAAGATTTATATAGTTGGAAAGAAGATAACTATGAGATAAATCAGGAGTTAAAGCCATAAATCAATTTGGCTGGATTATTTTTCACGCCAAGAATCAAGAATCAAGAATCAAAAATTATGAATTAAGGGATATCATATCTATATAAGAGACAAGCATAATTCATTTTTGTATGTAATCAGATACACAGAAGGGGAGTGAATATAAAGAGGATGCTGAAGAGAAACTAGTGAAGGATAGACTTCATACAGTCCTGATCAATCAAGCTGAGGGAGAGCTAAATAATTTTGTAGACACTGACGAACAGTGAAGCATAGCATCACAGAGAAAAAAGTGTGTAGCACAAAGGAATTGAATATATAAATTGATTAGAGAGGTATTGTACTTAAATAGATCTGAAAATCTGCAATTCAAAGTTGCATTAGAAACAGGTCATAGTGTTTCAGTTTAACCATTGAAGCATCAAGTCTCTGAATAGAGCAGGACTTAACAGTCTTCTATAATTGAGGTATATCCTACCAGATTACCAAAAAGGTTGATTCATGAAAGTAGCATTGAATTTGCATAAAGCCTATTGACAGCCTAAGAAGGAGGTTGATTCAAGGATGGTAGCAAGATTTGCCTAAAGGCTATTGACAGTCTAAGGAGGCTGATTCAAGGATGGTAGCAAAATAGATGTCAGATACTAAGTGACAACCTATATGTATAAAATCCTCTAACAAGGTCGCACTTAACAGTGTGTTTGTAACCTTTAACAGGGTTGGCTCCTAACAGGGCTCACTTTAGAAGAGTGAAAATTTGGGGTACCGGTCCCAGTGGTTTTTTCCCTTAATAGGGTTTCCATGTTAAAATCCATGTGTTATGTGTATATGGTTTATTACTTTATTGTTTTACATTTCACATATGCATTTATGGATTGATTGGTATACTCTGCATATTTACTGAGTATTGGTAAATAAGTTTTACTGCTTATCGCTAATCAAGGAGAATAAGGATAGTCAAGGTAAACTAACATATAGTTAATTATTTCAAGTATTTCAAGGCATGCATCTTGTAGGGACTTAATAATCTGAGGTGTATTGATTGGTGGATTAAAGTTTAAAGGATAAATAATTGAGGCCGCTGATTCACCCCCCCTCTCAGTTATTACTAACAGAAGATGCTTGTAATGATTTTGATTGGAAGAATGCAATGAAAGAAGAATTAGATCAGATAATTAAAAATGATACATAGGAATTGGTCCCTAGACCCAGTGACAAAAATGTGATTGAAACAAAGTGGGTATTCAGAAATAAGATGAATGAAGATGGTATAGTAGTAAGAAACAAAGCAAGATTGGTATGTAAAGGATATGCGTAGAGAGAAGGAATAGACTACACTGATACATTTTCCCCTGTGAGCAGATTGGAAGCCATTAAATTGTTATTGGCCTATGCAACAGTCAAAGACTTTAAAGTTTATCAAATGGATGTAAAGCCAACTTTTATGAATGGAGATTTGAAGGAAGAAGTTTACATAGAACAGCCTGAAGGATTTAATCTTTCAGATGAACCAGACATGGTATGCAGATTGAAGAAAGCACTCTATGGTCTTAAAAAAGCCCTAAGATTTTGGTATGAGAGACTTGACGGTTATCTTACCAAGATTGGGTTCAAGAAAGGAGCAACAAATTGTAACCTATTCACAAGAGAGACACCTGATAGATTATTATTAGTTTCCATATTTGTTGATGACATTATCTTTGGAGGAAATGACAAGCCCAATACAACATTTGCAAAAGAAATGCAGAATGAATTTGAAATGAGCATGATTGGTCCTATAAAATACTTTTTGGGACTAAATGTAAAATAGACAGATAAAGTTATATTCAATAATCAGTCAAAATATGTAAAGGAAATATTCAAGACCTTCCAGATGGAAGACTGTAAGCCAGTATGCACTCCTATGATTACAAGAAGAAAGCTTTCAAAAGATGATGATTCCTCAGTAGTTGATAAGACATTGTGAAAATCTATGATTGGTAAACTCATTTATATAACTCAATCTTGACCTGACATATGTAATGTAGTTGGCATTGTTGGAAGATTTGCAGCTGAACCCAAGTAGAATCACCTAATGGCAATCAAGAGGATATTCAGATATCTAAAGGGAACTATAGAATATGGTTTATGGTATCCTAAATCATAGAATGTACGATTTCATGTGTATATAGATGCAGATTGGGAAGGTTGTATTGATGATAGGAAGAGAACTTCAGGAGGAGCAATATTTCTTAGAGACAGGTTGGTTTCTTGGATAAGAAAGAAGAAAAACTATATTTCTTAGTCAACAGCAGAAGCTGAATATGTCGCAGCAGCACTAAATTGTTCAACCATGGTTTGGATCAAGCAGATGGTTAAATAATTTTGCATTCATGTTGATTATTCTATTGTTATTCACTATGATAACTCTAGCACTATCAACATGTCTAAGAACCCTATGATGCACGCAAAGACAAAACACATAGAGATCAAGTACCATTTTTTGAGAGAAAAGGTTGCAGACAAAGAAGTAAAATTGGACTATGTGAGCACCAAAGAACAACTGGTAGATATTTTCACAAAGCCCTTATCACAACATACTTTTGAGTATCTCAGGGAGAATTTGGGAGTAATTCTCTCTCCCAAGTCTGTTTAGAAGAAGCAACAAGAGCATCAGTCATTAAGCGACTGATGAATGGTTGACTACTCTACTTCTAGAGTAGTACCTGTGCCTAATGATTTATGGTACCCTTTGCCATTGATGTCAAAGGGGGAGTATATAGTAAGGGGGAGTATGTACTAAGGGGGAACATATACTTTGGGGGATTATAGACATGGAACATAAACACAGTCAGAAGAACTAAAATAGTATAAAGGAATCCTTGATGAGGATATTGAGAAGATTGTAAAAGAAAGAGGACACCATGAACAAAGGATGTTTTTAGTAGCATATGTTGTCATCAATGTCAAAGGGGGAGATTGTTTGAGATTTGATTTTGAGCAGTTGATTGATTGTATGTTTGTCATTGATGACAACATATAATACACATCAGTGATTCTGTATGTAATTATCAGAATGATGACATGAAGACTTGCGTGGTTAGATACATGTTGTAGACATGTTTATTATGTTATGTTCATACATGCAGATCCATATATTATGTTTCAGTCAAGTTGTGTAATTCTGTTATTGGCAGTTACAGTTCTGGAAGAGTATCTATTCAGAGTTGACATATGTAATGTGTTTTTTGAGTTGCACTTGTCTTCAGGATATGCATGTGTATATTCATGATTAGTTATGAGTTGATGATAGTTATCTAAAGGTGCCAAATGTGTTTCAAGAAGATTGCAAAGTTTGAGTCAATTTGGTGAGGCTGACTTAGTGAAGCGTTGCATCTATTTAGTTTATACTTGCATGGTTGTAATTATGCTTGCATGCTTAGTAGAGCCAACAAGGATGTTATGAAGAGTTGTCTTACAGGTCCCATGATCTCATACTTTGAGAAAGATACTTATAGCAAGTCATTTGTGATACACTAAGTGTGAATGATACAAAAAGAGATGAAAGATGTACATAGCAGATTATCAGAGTTGGTTCATTCATCAAGAGTCTATGTGAAGAAGAAGTGAAAGATTGTAATACAATGGAACTGATCAAGACAATAGGTCTACTCTATAGTTCATCATCAGATATAGTGCATATCTATTATACAGAAGGTTGTAGCCTTCACCATTAAGCAATGAGATTTTGGATAGTGAGTCCACCACCCCTAACAGGGTTATTTTTAAAAGACTCCTAACAGGGTTCGACCCTTAACCACGTCACTATACTTATTACATTGTAAATTAAAACTCCTAACATGGTTGAAATTTCTTCTAATAGGGATTACTATAAACAAGTATAGTTTATTGTGGGTGCTAATTCCCACCAAGGTTTTTACCATTTGGTTTCCCGTAATCAAATTGTATGTTGTGTACTGTGTCATCTGATTAAGCATTTGCTTTGTTGTATTCTAAAGTTAAAGAAGTAAAAAGAACTAAAGTTACTAATAACTAATTCACCCCCCCCCTCATTTATCCTTTGGGACCATTCTAACAAATAGTGTCTTCGTCAATAGTTCCACCTGCTCCACGAACAGCATTCACAAACTCCTTGAGTTAGTTACTATACTGTGTTATATTTTATCCTTCTTTCATTCTCATGTCATCAAATTTTCCTCAGAGAATTTCAAGTTTAGCTCTTTGTACATTTGCATCTCCTCCATAAACTAGTGTAATCTTGTCCTACATCTACTTGGCTAATGTACATGTCTTAATATTCTCAAATTCAACATCAGTTAGTGAAGAAGCAATTTATACCATAATAGTGTGGTGTTCATGTTTCTCTTTCATCTGAGTAACAGTCAAAGGGCCAGTAGGTAGGATGAACTCATTATCCAGGTATAGTTTTAAGTCATATCCAATTCCTAATAGGTATAGCCTCATTCTAATTTTCCATGTTGAGAAGTTCTCCTTGTTCAGCTTCAGTGCGTCTCTCTTATACGTCTTGTGATCTTTAGCTTAAGTCCTTTAAAACTTTCCTTCTAAGCATTGTATGCTCTGATACCAATTATTAGAATAACTGAGAGGTGGGGGGTGGTTAATCTATTGGCTCCCAATTATCCTACAGTCCCAAATTCTCCCAGATGTATATAACAACAATTTCAAAATATAAATCAACTCGGTGAAATGTAAACTGTGATCTCAAACTTTAGTCCTACCAAGTAGCAGTAAATCAATAATGTGATTACCGATAAATGCAGATAAAGTAATATGTAAAGTAAAATATCAATATACAACAATCATACACATTAACACATAAATTTTTAATGTGGAAACCTTGCTAAGGGAGAAACCACATGGGACCAGTAACCTAAAATATTTCACTCTTCTAAAGTGAGCTCGGTTAAGATCCAACCTTGTTAAAGGCTACAATGTACACTGTTAAATGTGACCTAGTTAGAGGATTTAAAATGATCAGTTCTCTCTTGACCAATCATTCACTATGGCATCAAAAACAAAACACTCAACGTTCATTTGAATGTCATAATAAAGACTTTTACTTCCTACTCGGTTAAGAGACTTATCTGTAACAATGGTTAAACTGATACAGTAATGATTTGATTCAAATACAACTATGTTTGCAAATTTTTAGATCTATTCTAAGTACATAATACCTCTAATCAATTTGTTCACTTTAGTTCATCTAATTATTCATACTCTATTCTACTCGGTTAAAGCTCTTTCCTCTGTTGCTTGGTGTTGTTTGCAAAAAAATGGTCAGTTCTATCTTCAACCAGTTTGATCAGTCATGCATAAAATTTGCATGTGTGCACATCATAGCATCATGATTCATAATGAATCTCTTGTCTATTATATAGAAATCATAGCTCATTTAATTTCCATCCTTTAGATTTTTCCGCTTAATCTCCATCGTTGGTTTTTCTGCTTAAACCTTTCTCCTTGACATTTGTGTCAAAAACACATTTCAATTTTCGTCATCCGATCTTCCATGAATTTTCATAGTCATTTGATCATCATAAAAAATCTTATCATTTACCTTAGAATCATCAACTTCTAGCTCATCATTTTAGTCGACCTCAGTTTGATTTAATTTCTCAGTCAATACCATGATGTGTCGGTGATCCCTATCTCAGTTAACACTGTGCTTGGTATACACTGTATTTAATCGGTGTTCACTGTTACTCGGTGTATATAGAACTCTTCAATTACCGACCACATAAAATTTGTTTGTCCCAGATATTCAATCTATAATAGATGTTTGTTACCATAGTGATACTCAAATAAGTTGACATCAATGACAATACATTAACTAATTAATGTCTATCATCACATCTGTAACTAGGATGATTATCAAAAAAATGACTTCAAACATACAATCAGTTGTAGTTCATCAAAACTATCAAAGTGTTCATTTTACAAAAATAAAGTACACTACTTGCGTAATATCATATCAATAGGAGTTTCAATTAATTGTGAAAAGATCAAGGCTATTGTGGAATGGAAAACTCCTTGAAGTGTCAAGGAAGTCCAAATTTTTATAGGACTTGTTGGTTATTATAGGAAGTTTGTGGAGGTATTATTCAAGATAGTGACACCAATCACTTATCTTCAGAAGAAATGAATGAGGTATGAGTGGACTGATAAATATGAATAGACCTTTTAAAATTTAAAATAGATTCTCATCTCAACACCTATTCTGGCTATTCTCGATCCTAATGGGTAGTTTATAGCTTTCACAAATGCATTAGGTGAAGGTGTAGGTGGTGTGTTAATGAAAATGGTTAGGTGGTAGCTTATGAGTCAAGAAAAGTAAAAAAATATGAACTCAATTATGCACTATGTGCAATAGTTCATGCACTACAGATATGGAGGCATTACCTTTTAGGTAAGCCATTTGAGTTTTAAAATTGATCATTTGGGACTCGAGTATATTTTTACTCATCACAATCTAAATGATTGTTAGAAATGATGGATTGAGTTCCTTAGTGAATATAATTTTTGGATAGAATACTTGAAGGGTAAAAAAAATAGAGTAGTCGATGCTCTAAGTAGGAGGAGACATCTTTCAGCTATATCTACCACTAGAACACACTTGAGGCAACAAGTGTTACAAAATATTTATTATAATGACCATTATATTTTGGTTGAATCAACATTAGAGGTAGATCTATCTGATTATTATTTTGACAGATATGATTTTGATAAAGATGGAATTTTGAGTTATCAGAATAAAATGTATGTTCTTGACCAAACATGGTTTAGGAAGATGATTTTATATGAGATGCATAGTACACCTTTTTAAGGGAATTTTGGTGTGGTTAAAATGGTTTCTAACATGAGACCATTATATTTTTTTCTAGGGCTTAATAAAGATGTTATAGAATATGTGGCCCAGTGTTTAAAATGCCAGTGAGTCAAGGCTAAGCATATTCACCCAGTTGGGTTTTTATATCCACATGATATACCAAAATAAAAATGACATGTCACTAGCATAGACTTAGTTTAGGGATTGTCTTTGACTAGGAATTGACATGATGTTATTTCGATAGTTGTTGATAAAATAACCAAGGTACTATACTTTATACCAAGGAACCCGAGGGATGTTTCTTTGACTCTAGAAAGGAAATTTTTTAAGGAGATATTCAGGTTGCATGGAGTACATGAAACTATCATTTCAAATAGAGACAAAAGGATTATTTCAAGGTTTTGGACAACTTTGAATGTGTCTTCAAAAACCAAATTGAATTTTAGTACTACCTATCATCCTTAGACAAATGAGTAGAAAAAGTGAGTAAATCAGTTTGTGGAGGAATTTCTTAGGATGTATTTCATGGATCAATAGTACAAGTGGGAAGAAAATATTCCCTTGGTGGAATTAACATATAATAATTATTATCAGGCATAATTAGGAATGACACATCTTGAGGCACTCTATGGGAGGAATGCCATACTCCCATAAGTTGGTACATAGTTGAGGACATGCATGCTCAAGGAGATGGAGAAGCAAATGAAGTTGATAAAGGTGGATTGAAAGAAGCAACTGATAGAGAGAAGGCATATGCCGATAAGAATCAAACCTTTAGGAATCCCCAAGAAGGGAACTTGGATTTTTTGAGGGTCAAACCTCATAAGAGTTTGATTTATTTTGGAAAGTCTTCCAATCTTGCACCTAGATACCATGGACCATTTGATGTGCTCTAAATAATCAACCTAGTTGTATATAGACTTGTTGTGCCACTAGCTCTAGTTCATATCCATAATTTTTTTCATCTATTTTTGCTTAAAAAATATCATCCTTATGCATATCATATCCTTGATTGGCATACATTATAGGTGCAGGATCCATGGGGTGGTGCTAGTGGATCTGACTTGAGTTATTGATAGGTGCACCATTAGGTTGCATAATAGGGAAATCTTATAGTATAAGGTATGGTGAGACCAATGCTCTTCTGATAGTGCTACACGGGAGAAGGTTGAGGATATCAAGTGGTATTTCCCACATATAATTATATAATTTATTATATATATTTTATTTTCTATGCTTATGTATGTGTGTGTGATTTGGTGGGGTTTTTAGGACATAGAGACAATGTCTCTTCCTAGTGGGGAAGGATGTCACATCTTAAATTTTTTGTGTCCTAGTTTTTAGGGGATAGAGTAGTTTTATGGAGTTTTGTTGATTATGTTTAACTTATTTATAGACTCCAGTTATGATTAGACATTTGATTATTATGCTTACTAGATGATGTGCTGCTTTTTTTACTTTGACTTTATTTATGATGAGATAATCATATTCATGCTTATGGATAATATGTTATGATTAAATTTTGACTTATATTATATGTTGTATGATTAAATTTATGAATGGTTGAATGTTATAACAAATAAAATTATTTGATACACATTTTATTATAGATTATGATTTGGGGTACTGAAACACTGATGCAAAGATGAGTGTTAGAGTTATTGGTAGGTTTGAAGGTGGGACTATGACCTAGGTAGAGGAGAATAGCATCTTGGCAATGGTCGGTTTGATGGAATTCGACACACACACACACTTAATTATTTTAATGTTCTTGCATGTTTTTAATAGAATCTAACCCTATTTATAAAAGTGCAATAAATTATGTGTGTGTGTGTGTGTGTGTGTGTTTTTGCTATAACAAATGTGCACTTTTTTAATGTATAAGTTTTATAGTGACAAGTAGGAGAATTTATTTAAATGTTTTGTGTAAATGTACATATGTGCATGTGTGATTAATCAGGTGTATGCAAATTATGTATCTACCTATAGAATCTAAATATTGACCCACTAATTAACTAAAAATGCTATCTTATATGCACACACAATGAAATATGAAAAATAAAGAATAAATAAAAATGCAACTTTTACCTGATACTTACTCTTGGTATTTTTATTCCATTGCTTTCCTTACTTTGAATTCCTGATTGTTGAGCTCTCAGATCCTAAATCAGATTCACCGAGATGCTACCAAAGCTTTGTAATAGTGGATTTATGCAACTAAGATTAAGTATGATCCTAAAATGCTTAGATTAAGATAAATAGATGAAATATGAATTTGATAATGAAAGTGAAGGATGGATGATATGAAATGGATAATATGTTGATTATGAAACTAAATGAAAAAACTATAAGCCAAAGGCACACTTTTTTTATGATTGCTAAAATGCTCTTAAAATGATAAAATGGTATAATGCCCCAAATTCACAAGATGATAATTAGCTTGAAATGGTGAAAAGGTGCTACTTTTATATGCATTTTCATCCCTCAAGCCCATGTAGAAAGATGAGACGGTTGAGATTGAAAGATGGAAAAATCAAGGGTGACGATTGAATTGGTTAGAGGGTTTGAGAGGAATGTGGACGTAGTTGGAATGTGGAAGAAGAATAGGGGGTATGTTCCTCCTACATTGACAAAGTAGAGGGTTATGAAGGAAGGAGAGACACATGCCAAGTGTCTCTCCATGACTCTTTAGAGGAAGAAGGAAGGACCTTTTACTCAATATGATTCTTTGCATAAGTGTCCTTATGAGTCATCTTTGACAATGTAAGGTGGCTAGACAAACAAATAATATGTAAAAAATGTGTTATGCACTGCATCCCTGCCCCTACATTTTGTGTGCAAAATGTTGGGTCCCCCTTTTTGTTTTCTGCTTTTGGCTCTTGCCTTGTCTTTTGCCTTTGTTTCCTCATTTTCCTTCTCCAGGTTTTCTGTCCTGCGGTGTTGGTTTTGCTTTTGTTTTTGTCCCTCGTGTCTCTAGGACCCAGTCCCAGAGTTGGTCATTCCTTGTCCAGGAGTCAGACCCCGGACTCTGGGATTTTCTACCACGATGTCTCTTTTTTGTAAGAGGGTATGGTCGCGCAAAATCCCCGGGCCCGGAGTCCGGAGGTCTGCCTGTTCCAAAGTTTGTAGAAGGAAAGGTAACTTGATTTTCACCTCGGGTATAAATAGGAATCACCTGTCATTTTCATAGTTACCACAATTTAAAATACTTAAGTATTTTCAGAGCGATTCCTTAGCGATTTGAGCGAGAATTAAGTGCGAGTTATTCTGAGTTGTTATGAGCAATTACAAGTTGTTTTTGATGTTGGTTGGTGATCATTTCAAGGTGGAAGTTGTTGCAGAGCGTCGAGGGTGCCTTTCCTTCCTTGCCTTTCTTCAAATTTTAGGTTGGTGTCTCTATTTCTTTCCTTCATTTTGTGCTTTTTGTTTTGTTTTGTTTGCGTTTTCTATCTTGTTTGTTCATGTTGTTTCTGCATTTTGGTCATCTGGTTTGCCACCTGTTGGTGGGTTGCCTCTGCCAGAGGGTTGTCCGCCCTCTTTGTGGTGTAAAGTATTATGTGTGATGTACATTTTCTGTGCTATTTTGTATAGGGTTGTCATTTTGTGTTGTCATTCTGTTGTAAATTTAGTGTATTTAATGTATATCCTTTCATTTTCCATGTATATACCCTTCGGCCCCGCTGTAATTAGGTGTATATTATGTGTATATTCATCTAGTCTCACGTTGAGCTCACCGTGCTTCATCTACCTTTTCATCCAAAATTTGTGAGCTCATTCCAGATAGAATACCACCTGGTTGAAACTCAGCTCTCAGCTAGTTTCAACCAGGTGCTTTTCTCTCTCCTCCGTCAGCTAGCCTTTATGATCCATTTATGTCCCACGTATTCATTTAAGGTTGTCCAAGTGGCCTCTTCTTTTTGTGCATTCAGATAGTTGGCACTGCCGTCACCATAACTCCCCATTTATTGCATAGCCACGTGACGTCCACGTGGGCCTGACGGCTCACTTTTTGCTCACATCTTCCAACGGCTAGTTTTCCAGACCACGGGTCTTTTGTCTTCACCAACCCACATCTTACTCCCATTAAGTATGCTGGAACCCCTGGGGCCAGATAGGGGTTAATTTTATAAGTTTGCATTATATATATACTTCTCAAGATTTTTGAACCTAAACTAACTTTTCAGGAAAAGGACGTGCCTCGGTGGTAAGATCTTTGGATCCTGGAATATTATTTATCTACAAAATCTAATGATCACCTTGCCTTGCAGGTTTTTAGAACAACATACCTTCATTATGTCTGAGACTTCTGCATCTTCACCACCCGAGAGTCTGGAACTTCCCTCCACGGCGGTCACCAGGGCAGCCGTCAGATCCAAAATTGAGAGGGCTTTAGAAAAATTGCCTCTTATCATGAAGTACCTGAAGGAAAATACAGTTATGGGATCAAAGATTGAGTCCAAAGTTCAGTTAATTACCAACACTGACGTTGGAATGTGGGCTGAGATGCAGGCCCTAGTCAAGATAATGTTCATTCAGCGACAATCTGGGGATCCGCTGGCGATCAACATCGAGGATTCTGATATTCTGAAGGCTGCTTGTTTCCCATGCTCGGTATAGACCCCGAAGCTCATTCTCACACTTTTGGCACATTAAAAATCTTCTGTCTGGGTTGTCATGCTCACAGCCCCGGTCCTAATCAGATATCCCACCCCCATGGTGTCTCTCGATGCTGCTACTTTCCAGGTAGGATTGGGGATTCCTCAGTTTGATAACCCAGCTATCGTTACCAGATCTGATGCCTTAGGGAAATTTTAGTAGCTGGAGGTCACAGCCTGGAAATACATGAAAAACCATTAGCTCAAGACTTTGAAGAGGGACCCCAATAAAATGAAATTAGAGATCCCCCGGTCTGAGTTTAAAGAAAGTATCCAGATGGGGATGATAGCACTATGCTGGATCTTTGGGAAACCCCATGCCTGAGAGTTATCAGGGTGGATGTACTACTTTTTTCTTGGCATCACCACCGGTGGGGAATACTTTGATTGGGCTACCATTATCTCTAACCATGTAGATTATAAGTTCCTTCAGGTGGCCTAGAAGCGCAAATTCTATATGACCTCTTATGTTCTCTGGGCCTTAGCACAACAACAACTAGTCACCAATAGGATACTCACATCAGGTGTACTTGGGATCAGCCCAGGTCAGAAGGCTCCCTGGGATTATTTCCCACAAATTCAATGGGAGGCTAGTTTCCCCAGTTTCTATCGGGTGAATGACGCCTTCATCTAGTACAACCTACTCACACCTAACTAGGATGCAGGGTACCACCTCTCTAAGGAGGCAATGGATCTAGTCAGAAGTTATGGCCATTACTACATCTAATTCGAGCAACATACTTACATAAGGATAACAGGCTTATTCGGGAAGCCTTACTTGTTGCCCAAACATTGTGGGAACAAGATAATTCTCTTGGAATATTGCAGACAACTGCTGGAGTTGCACACCTTATACGCTTTAAAAAAGGTGATGAATGTTCCATTCCCAATCACTTGTGGGAATTACTCATGTAGTCTGTCTGCAGCCAAGGAGGTAGACAGTGAACTCAAGAGCTTGAACTTGATAGAATTTTATCTAGCGCGGAAGAACTTTGATCCGCTTGGAAAAATTGCATTGGCACTTCCTCGGGCATCAGAGCCCCACCGATATCAGATGGAGGACTTCTAGGAAGATTTCCAAGAAGATGTTGAAGTCCAGAGTTGGCATTACGTCTGGATGACTATGGGGATGATGGAAAGGTTGAAGCTCTAGAAATTTCCAGATGACTTCTCAGATGCTAGACCCACAATAGATCCCCAGTACAAGGAAAAGGAGATTGATAAGATGGCCCTCCCACCAGTAGACTAGAATTCCCAGGAGGGGCCTACCATTGAGGAAATCACTCACAATGTGGTGAAGCACAACCACGAATACTTTAAGAGAGTATGCCCTGGGAGTACCTGCAAGGCTGGCCCGACAGTACAAAAGATGACTTCTGGGGCTGGAACCTCTTCACAAGGAGAGGATAGGGGAAAAAGAATAATGAAAACTCCAACTCTATAGGAGACCCGCATAAAAGAACAACTAAAACAGTCGATAGCAGCCTCCCAGCAGATGAGGGAGAAATTAATCATGCGATTGGCCACTCCAGTGCTCATGACCGGACCTATCCATCCTCCCTCTTCCCCTTCACTAGCAGCATTAATGGTCAGGGCGACAAGAATAGATTTGAAAGAGGAGCGGGAAGCCCTAAGGGATATGGGGCCTCCTTTAGTTACTAGGTGAAAGAAAAGGCTTAATCCAAAGCCAATGGTAGAACTGGAGCTGGGGATGCCACAAATCCCACAAGTAGAAATCATTTCTTCTGACTCCCCAGAGCCAGAGAAAGAACAAGAGCACGCTCATGTCCTGGCTAATCCTCCCCCTCAAGAATTCAATGATGTATTCAGGGCTGACAAATTTGGGAATTTATAGGGAGACATTGTACAGTCGGAGGTGGAAATCCTGGAGTAGGAGGAAGCTCCAGAACAAGAACCTATGCAGGAGCAGGAGGTACAAATAGAAGAAGAAATGGGAGCAGAACAAGAGATTGCCTCTGAAGTCCTAAAATCTCGGGATGTAGGAGTTTCAAACCAACAGAAGAAAAGTGAACAAATGACATCGGTTGGGAAAACTAGACCTATGGGAACAACCGTGACCCCAATAACTGTGTTCCAGATGCCACTTCCAAAGGTAACATTTGGGGAGGTAATCACTACGGCCCGAACATTGAATCTTGGCCCATTGCCTCCACCACTACCAAAATAGGTACTGGCAGAAGAAGACACCCTAGCAAAAAAGGCCGAGGAAGAACAACAGGACAAAGAAGAAAACCCCAGGGAAAATAATGAGGACCCAAATATTGCCAAGGATATAGATGATAGGGTAAAGGACATAGGTATCACTGGGAAAACATCACCAGTGAGTCAAAAGATATAGAGGAGTCAGAGGAGACCCATATTGTTGAAAGGGCACACTAGGATATTGGGGAGAAGTCACAGGAGTAGATTTTGGCTGCAAAGCCACCCCTACCACCACAGTGGTTGGTGGAATCTCAAAAGAGAAAGGCCCCATAAACACCCAAAGCCCATCTTTCTTTGGTGGAGATGATGGCTCAGGCATAGAACCCACCTAAGGTTAAGAAATCCCAGATGGTTCACACTCTTTGAACCAAGTCAGGCATAGAAATAGTCACAGTAATCGCGACACCTTCCCCAGATGCAAATGAGGCAATGACTGAGGCCAGAGATTATAATGTCATAGAGGTGTCACTGGGGAAGAGAGGAAAATAGGGTGAATTGAATCTGTTGAAAGAAGTAGCCAAGGCAGTGGAGGCTCGCTACGAAAAATAAGCTCAAAAGTTCAAGGCAGAAAAGGAGAAAAATGCAAACCTCATGGGGTTGTTGATTGAGCTAGCCTAACCTATTAGCATTATTTCCTTGGGGGCCTCTACAACAGATGCACCACTTCTACAGAGTGATATAGATTCATTATGGGCGATGAAGAAAAAGGCCCAAGTGGTTGATGAATGGGTCGCCTTGTAGTTGGGAAACGTCTAGCATTTCCTGGTGTCCACACTCCTAGACCTATATGCGGCCCGCCACGTATTACATCAAGCTGAAACCACCATCAACATATGGGAGGGAGACAGAGAGAATTATGAGGCATGGAAGGTTGAATTAGAGGAACTCATCGGCCTCGGAGAGGAGATTGTTTCCGAGTCTAGAATTTTAGGATAAGAGTCATTTGATTTTGTGAGGACCCAGCACTCCAGACTTGACCTCACATTGGGGGTAATCAAGAAACTGGTGGGGACTCTGTGTGATAAGGTCAATGTAGTCCAATATTCTTTCAATTTATACAAGTCTTTTATTTTGATGGTCTCCGGAGCTGATCCATTTAGCATCGACACATGCACGCTGGAGGAACATATTTTGGAAAAGTTTGATGAATTAATGGAATCAAGCTATCAATCCCTGAAGGGAGTAGACAGAGAAAAAATGATGCAAATAACTTGCATGGTGCTTAGTGGTCATGATGCAGCAAGGATGGCCGAAGAATTTAAGGACAATATTTCAAACCTAGGAGAACAGATTGAGGTAGCCAAGTACTGACAGTCTAGCCTTAAAGATATCAATGAAGATGGAGTTTCCCATCTCCTCCAGACCTTCAATGACAAAAAACAACAATGAAGATTCTTTGGGGGCTGAAGAAAACCTAAGTGTTTTGTATTCTTTATTCCTTCAAAACACAAGTTCCCAGATCCCAGAATTTTGGATCCTACATTTTGTATTCTTTTAGTGAACCGTGTCCTGGTCCCCAAGGCTGACCAGTCACTTTCAAGGTAGTTAATAAAAGTTTTCAAAAGGTAGGTAACCACAACAAGACATGTCAGATTGATAAGAAGTCTTCTGATGGATGGTCTTCCCAAGGCGCCGCTTCAATGTTACACCTGGCACATCAGAGACATGGTGCCACCCTCCCATTTATGAGGCATGTAGCCTCAATCCCCGGGGGATCAAATTTATTCCTTCTCCTTTCTGGCTCTCTTCTCAAGGCTAATTCTTCCACTCCATCTTTTTTGTCTTATTCTTCTGACATGTTA
The DNA here is from genome assembly GCA_018584345.1 of Thuja plicata. Lineage (NCBI taxonomy): Eukaryota > Viridiplantae > Streptophyta > Pinopsida > Cupressales > Cupressaceae > Thuja > Thuja plicata. The sequence goes on along the minus strand of MU223373.1, from coordinate 2,743,212 downwards.
GACCTTCTCTATCTTGAGGTCTTTTGTAGCGTGGTGCAGGTAGTACCAGCCACTGGGTAATGTATTTTATTATAAAATGTAAAATAAGTTAGAGTTAGGGTTAGGGTTAGATAGAAAGATGTGTATAAATAGTAAGTCCAACTCATTCCAAGGGTTAGCGAAATTGATGATTTTGTAGTCCATAGTTAATAGCAATCTAGTTTTCTCAGTTCTTAGTTGCAGAGCTCAATGCTCCATAGTTTCTAAGTTTTCAGTAGTTAGATGCTCCCTTGGAGCCACCATTGTACCACGCACCAGTGCTTGCTGGAAGGAATGTTAATGAAGAAGCAGGAATTCTCTCAATGATGTTGTTGGCATTCTTTGTTCTAGGTTAATGGTATTTTATGCTTTGTTTTCTTCATGTTCTTTGCTCTGATACTTAAAGTAGATTAACAAACTCCTTTCCTTTGCTATTGATAAAATATGAATTGATGGTTGTATATTTCTTTGGTATTTAGTGTAGTGTGTCAGAGCATTGTTGATGTCTTGAACGTTTAGTGTAACTATAGGTAGATGAAATATTTCTAACTCTGTAGTATCTTTTGAATTTTATTTGTTAAAGTGAATGCGCGCTTGTAGGAACCCCCACTTACTTGAATCCCCGGAGAGAACGAGTTGAAGATAACAAGCTATCCCCCTCAAAAATAGTCACATCTCCCAACCGAGCCCCACACCGTCGAGACCTGACTCTCACATGCTTGGAGGCCTGGGGAATCTCATTTCCCTCGACAACCTTTACAGGAAAATTTGGCTTGTACCCTGGTACCTGGTGACAACTTACCTCTGTTGGCGGACCTGGTCACAAGAGTCCCATCAAAAAAAGGTTGCATGTATCGAGTCTTATGAGAACACATGGTCATGAGACCAAGTCTCAGAAGCCCACATACCCTTTCTATCCCCTTAGGAATAGGGTCTCATTTCTGAGGATATATAGAATAATAAATAAATAAAATAAAATAATTATCTTAGCCTAGTTTGAGGTGTCATGTGAGGTGGACTAAGATGACCTAGTCATATAATGAGAGTGTAATTAAGTATTTTTTAGAAAATCACTTAATAAGGGTAATAAGAAGACATAGGATTAGGAGAATAGACTAAGTGAATTAACAAAATAAATTAAATAATTTATTTAGTCATAGAAGAAAATATTATTAATTAAATAATAAATATTTAATTAATTACTCAAGTCATTTTTTAGGGCATACATTTTTCCTGTCTTTGAAATAATGTGCTTGTCGCATTGTTTCAAAGAAAAATTAAATTTTAGTACCTTGCCCCTACCCCGGTATTAGCGCAATGAGCGTTCCCCCTCGAGAGATTGATCAAAAAATTTATTTAATTACTTTTAAAAAAAATTTCATTGATGTTGATCAATCTCATGATGAAATGAAGCTTGGTGGAAGGAAAATAGATAAAGGGTTCGCAGAAGGTTCATGGGTGGCACAGACAATACACATGCTCAATTAGGGCTACATGGGATATAAATAGGAAAGAATTTTGATTAAGTGATTTCCTCTATCTTTTGATAGATAGCTTGATTGATTGATAGAATTAGCCAATATCATTGCAAGTGTGCTAATTGACCAACTAGATAAGATAATTGATTGAATTATCTAATAGGTTATGTGATTTAGATGAACCACATGAGATTGATAATGGATAGATAAATATCACTTAGGGTTGATTAAGCAGTTTTCATGCTAGAAATTTTCCAATCTATTTGTTTTGATAGGAGGATATTTATGATGCGATGATGTCTTGAGAGAGATATCCCAACACTCAGAATCTTAGGTATGCAATGTTAGAGAAGAACAAGAGAAGAACAAGATTATTATATGATGTGTTGGTCTACAACATGTGATATATACACCCAATATTAGGGAAAATCTAGGGATATTTACCGCACTTGCCGAGCGGTGACACTCAGAGACATATACTTGTATACACTATTGTTTCTTATATTGTTTATCAATATTTATATTTGACTTGAGATACACTTATTTATTATATTATGATATCATCAAACATTGACCATTTATTATTTTTTGATGCACATATGCTATATGATGGACTCATAGACTGACATATGTTGAACACCTAATATAATGAGAGGGGAGGGTGAATCAATATATCCTTGAAAAATCTGAAATGCTTAATTATTTTACCATTTAACATATTTCAGTTTTGTAGGAAAGGAAAAGCAATATGATAAAAAATAAAAATTGCAACACATAACACTAGATATTTTTCCATGGAAACCCAAGGTGGGAAAACCCAGGTTTAGAAGGCTATCTCTCAAGTATTATGTAACTGGTTATATAATACAATACGTGGCTCACTTTCGGGGTGGCTCACTACCAGACTGGGTCATTGCCGGGGTGGCTCACTGCCGGAGTGGCTCACTGTTGAAATACAAAATTTAGCACAAATGGATAAATATACAAATGTTAAATTAGAGAACATGCATCAATATATGCACAAATATAGTTCACGGTAATATACAATTTTCCTTCCTTTACCGATACAAATACATAGTTTTCTTTTCACTAGTTCACATATACATAATACATAGATCACATTATATCACATCATATATCAACATCTAGGTATGTAAAAAAAATATGAATATATACCATCCATAGATGTAAATTCCCTTCATGTCGACTAGGTGAGTATGTCATGTGATGAATTGATCCTCCAAAATTTCTGATAATCCTATAAGCATAATTGATGATGATGGTCACCAGTGGGCAATGTCAGTGGTCTAAGCACCAATACCAAAAGATGCAACAAAAATATCGATATGGACAGGGAAAAGCTGATACCAATAATGAAATCAATGAAAACCAAAATTTGGGAAGACTAATAATCTCCCCCTTTGTCATTGATGACAAACCAAAAAATCTATCACGAAAAAGTGAAAGTCCAAAAACTAAAATTGATGACAACTGAAAAACTCTATACATTGAGTTACTTCAAAAACTCCCCCTGAGAGAGACAAAATGATAAATGAAAAAAATAATTTTCCTTTTTGTATTTATGTTATCCCCTTTTTTTCATTAATGAGAAAGGAGCACTGAAAAAAATATGAAAAACCCAAACAAAAGGAACTCAAACACTGGAAACATCCTTCTGAATGAACTCTAAAGTTTGCTTCAAGGTCTAAAGGGCCTCAATCCAAGTGTCTCTATTTGCATTTGAGTCATGATTTGCTTCTTTTAGTGATATATGTGCACATGTACCATGGAAAGCATGTCTTATTCTTGGAAAAGGTTTTTGGTTCACCTTATGAATAGATTTGGGCACCAAGAACTGAAAGACTTAATTGAGCTATGTGAGGAACACATAAATCCTACAAGGAAATAAGAGAGGTGATGATTGTTTCCCACTCATGTTGAAGGCATAAAAATTTCTTCTACATTAAGTCCATCTGAGAAAAAGCTATACCATCAAGATCATCAATGACCTTGTACACCTTTTAGGCATTGCCAATGTGGAGTTCTATGGAGTCCATAGATTTATTGACATTCACAGTGGAATAAATCCATTATAAAGTATACCGGTACAACTCGTTACCATCCTTGAGTAGTTCCTATCCTTTAAGAAGCAATTTATTCATTTCTAAAAGAGAGGAATGGTATTTTCTTGAATCTTCTACGAGAGAGAGAGAGAGAGAGAGCTTAGTATTTTCCTCTAGCCAATATAATTTGGTCATTGGTTGATGTAGTCAAGTCCTTAACAATAGCAACAATAAATTTTCACTTATTTATAATGGAACATGTGGATTCAAATGAGCATGTTGGAATAATAACATGAAGTTTCGATATAGTTTCTTCTATAATTTCTCCTTTCTCCTCAAAATGACTCAAAAAATCTTCTTGTGCAGTGGCGGTGATGATCTAACCAATTTGTAGCTTCTGCCTTGTGGTAACCTTTGTTTAAATCAATGAAAATAGAAGATGTGATTGGTTTGATGGAAAGAGGAGATGGAATGAAGTTCCATAGGAATCTCTAGGAACTGGTTCCAATGTCAGGTCTTCGATTGATTACCTCCAATTCAGAATCAAGAGTGTCAGTGGATACCAACATAGCTACATCTTGAGACTTCTTTTCTCCTTCATCAGTTTTCATAGATTCATCTTCTGATTCTTCCTTTTCTTCTTCCATCACTTCATCATTATCCTGATTCTCTAATTCTGCCTCTTTTCCAAGTGGACTATCTTCTTCTTTTTTATCCTCAACATCGATGATTACAACATTATCTATTGATACAACTACCTCTAATGGTTTCAGTGCATCATGAATCTTGTCAGTTTCTATACTTCTGCTTTCTTCAACAACTAATTTCTCTTCCTCTATCTTCTCTTCATGAGTAGAGACTTCTCCAAAAACATAGAAGATCCTACTAGAGTAGCATTGAGCAACTCAATATTGGGAGGATTCTAATTAAGAGTAAATACATCATTGTCAGTGAATTCTATGATATCTTTAGTCTTACTAGGATGCTCAGAGGTAGATGGTTTTCCAGGTGAAGTATGTGCTAGCATATTAAATTCCTTGGAAAGATATGTAAGATTTGATACGATGTTCTACTTCATTCCAACAATAACTATTTTATCAAACATAAGAAACATAACTCTTTTCTTAGATTTAAGTATATGTACTTTTTCATAGCTGAGAATGAATTAATATACTACTCACCAATCACTAAACTACACACTTCTGTAACAACAATATCAGACAAATATTTTTCTATTCTTTTTGCTTTAGATCTGATCTCAGTCATCATATCCTAAAGAGTACTGAGAATATATTTCTTGTAATCTTCTAATCTTTATTAAACTGAACATTATATTTTAGAAAAGGCTCAATGATAGATTTTTTACCTTCTACAGATCTCGATCCAAAGAACCTAATGACACTAGAAATTTCAATGGAAGTCAAATGATCAAATATAATACCTGTATCTAGAGCATTTCTACCAAACTCAAAATCTGAACTTTCCTCTGATTGCTTTCCTTTCTTATTCATCTTGAGTCTAAACTGTTCTATGTCACTGTCATTGGATTTTTCTAATGACTCATTACTAGAATCAACAAGGTACAATAATTTTTTTAGATTTTTCCTTCTTTGTTGTAGTAGACGCCAATCTAGTGACTCTTCCATTCCTAGATGAACCTTCTCCTTCAACTTATTTGGTAGGAACTAATGCATGGTTACACCGAAAGGATTACCAAAATAAATTCTAGTGATCCTTCTCAACATTTGATCCCGTTCTTTCTTTGTTATGTTTTTTTTCTTCTCTGACTCTTCTCATAATACCTTCTACTTTCTTATTAGCATATTTCTTGGACATTTTACTATAATTTTCCATTTTTTTCTCTTTTACAATACCAAATATTTCTTTTGTGAGATATACGAGTCTCTCTAATAAAACTTTGGCATATCTTTCAACTTTCTCTTTAGTCAAATCGTATCCAAGTAGGGGTATCCATCTATATATGGATTGCACTACCTGCATGATGCAGTTGTCGGTGGTAACAATGAAGGTGATTTCCTCCTTATATTTTTCTATCATAGAGGGAGGGATTCTATCCCTCTGATGCATTCTTCATTGCATAATAGAGAAAAATTCTATGGACTTATTTTCCATACCAACAAGTCTTTCCTTTTTCAATAACCTTATGTACATTTTGTGTGATATTGGTGTATCATTTGACTATACAACATTTCCTTCTCCAGGGATATAATTTGAGAAGTACATAATCAAGCAAATAACTAAAGAGCCAAAATGAAAACTCACATTCTTGCTGCTAGTCTTAATTGACGTCAATTTTTCAATAAATTGATCTTTGATAACAATAGATAGATCGTAATTTGTACCCTTCACCATATTATAAGCGATGCAAATCGCGATGGTCGACATAGAGTTATCGCGGTTGGTGTAGTACATTTTATAGCCGATGAATTTTGTTTCATATCTTACTACAAGATCATATATGGCACTGATTCTAAGGGACCTTCCATCATGAATAGCTCTGGTTACGGAATTTTCTTCATCAATTTTGAAACTTTTAGTTTTTGGAACTTCTCCTAGGTCGCAGAGATCGATGACTCTCTTCATCACTTCTTTTGAAATCAAATGAAAACCATTTTCAAGATAGAAAAAATATCATGGAACCTACTTATATCCATTCTTACTTAAATATCATCTTCTTATAAGTCATGCAATGTGTTGAACATGTCCATCTTTTTCTCAACCAAAACCCTAAATTCAGGTTTTGCTTCACCATTATTAATACTCAACTTTTTCACCCACAAATTAGTAATTCCATAAGTACTGAATTCATCTAGCTTAAAATTTAAATGAATTGAAAATTTTTCTACAAGGACAACACCATGAGTTATTTTAGAAATACTACCATGAGTTAATGTCAAAAAAATGAACCAAAATCATTGATAAGAACAAAGGAAAATGATTTCAATGTTCATCACAAAACTGATAAAAAATATATTTTTTCATTGTTTTGCAAAATAGCGAAGAAATCATTCTTTCACAAACATAGAAAACAAGTGTTGGTAGATAGCGAACCCATTTGAAATCGGCATAAAAGAAATTTTTCACTATTTCACTGTTATCTATTTTGTGAAATAGCAAAACTATCACTGTTTTGGAAAGACTAAAAATAAGGCTTGTGAAATAGTGGACTCGTTTGAAATCGTAAAAAAACTTTTGTCAGATTTTTGACGAGGTGGAGAAAAATTTCGTTGTCATTACGATGAAAAAATTTCATGAGTACAACAACCTTGTTGTACATTTATTTGGTTCGTCAGGCTTATGATGTCACAATTTTGACGAAATCCTGCAGTTAAAAAAAACTATTCAGGATTTATTTTTAAAAATTATATAATAATATTTAGAAAATAAAACCCAAAAATTATATAGCACTTACCATAGGTGGCCCTTTAGGTAGACTACCATAATTTCATAGTCCAAATGACTAATTTGAATAGTTCATAATGGAGAATAAAAATAATTTGATGACCCCAAATAAGCATAAGGGAATCTTTGAACATTCAAGGGACCACAATTTGAGCCAAACAAAAGAAAAATTATTTCAATTCCATTAATGAAGTAATCTCAACAGTACATAAAATAGTACAAACATTGAATCAGTTAATAATTAATAATAGAATGGGTCAACAACCATGAACCTCAATATAATTATATTAAGTACTAAATAAGATTGTTAAAAAATTGAAAGTACAGTAAACTATATTGATTATTTATAATAATTTTGATCATGATTGTTCATTCCAATGTCATCAAAAACTGTGCATTACAGTGGACTTGGAACATAAGTTAAACTGACAAGGAAGTCAAACTTGAGTTAAATCAAAGCATGGAATTTTTTATTTGACAATGCCATCTTATGACTCCCAATCACTACCTCCAACACTCTTATTACTACCTACTGCTACATGATCCCATCCAATAGGATATTAAGCCCAATATTTTAAAGTGTTCAACATGTCATCACCACCTTTATAGAGACCCTCTTGTTGAGCTGTACTATCTTTCAATGTAGGATGACAATCACTAACTTTAGAAGAATTCCAACCACCACTCAATTTTGCAATATTCCACCCATCACTTCCCCATCTATTCAACTCACTTTCCCTAGAGATAACATTCTAAGCTCCTTTGGAAAGAGATTTGGGAATTCTGGTACCATAATTTTTGTCCCATTCCTTAGTTTTTTATCCCCATGCATCAACAGAGTTTCATCCCCACCTATTGTTAATATTTGGTTCATTGGCTCCCCTTCCGGAGAAACTAGAGAAACTAAATGATAAGCCATATCTCTGCATGTGATATAGTAAATGAGGTATAAATTCCAATTATAAATCTAATTAAAATACATCATTGATATATGTCTGAGGAATGTATAAAGGTATGATAAAAAAAGACACTAGTGCAGTAAGCTATTCATTGAGTAGATCATCTACAAAGAGGAAAAATGAGGAAATAGAATTGGAAAGAAATTAACTTAATCATTCTTGCTTCTACAGAAAGAGTAATTGTTCAAAAAGTGATATAAAGAGGAATGCCAAAGATTTAATGGTTTTTCTATGTATACATTAAATTCAAGAGCACATAGAAACATATTCATGTTTGAAGTTACAAAAGTAAACATATTATCAAAAATATCATTTTTTAACATTCATTAACATATTATAAAAAATTAAGGTTGTCAAAAATATGATTACAATCAAAAAAATTTTGTTTCTATTTTGAAGTTAAAAAAATATCCATTAGACTATCATTTTATAAATCATCATTCCCCCTTTAGTGTTGGAATAATGATACATTTGGCATCAGTGAATGCACTTAGTGAAAACACTTATTCAGTTTTGAATGCTTACCGAGCTCATCACTCAGCCCACAGCCTATACCGAGCATTCAGCAAAGCTCACCGATCAAACAGTTCAAACCGAGCAGTAAGGCAGTCACCGAGCATATGAGAAGAACAACAGTTATCGAGCAGACGGTAGTCACCGAGTCATCAGTCGATGACAACCGAGAAGTCAGTTTCTACCGAGTCACCAGTGGTTACCGAGTGAAAATGTATTTACCGAGTCACCACAGCTACTGAGTTCCAAGCTACACTTCGGGACTAGTATGGACCGAGCTTCTACTCTTACCGAGAGCATGACGATGCTGAGTACATTAGTGGATGCCGAGTATCAGAAGATCACCGAGCCAGCTTGAGGAACCTAGCTTCTACCGACTCAGTAATACTTTGTTCACCTATGTAAGGCCGACTTAGAAATAAGTTTATGTAATTAATTTGTATG
>MU223373.1:2711375-2727715 GCA_018584345.1 Thuja plicata | reverse complement strand
TTTATACTGCAGTACCAAAGTTTTGTGGGTACCATCCCCACCCCAGTTTTACTTTCTATTTGGAAGGTTTCTGGGTTACCAATCTTTGTGTTATGAATGTTTACATTTTCATGATTGCAGTAGATTAGATGAATGAATGGCTAAAGAATATAAAAGTGCAGAAATACTTTAAAGTTTTAAGTGTTACTGATTCACCCCTCCCCTCTCAGTAACTTGGTTAATCTTGAATATTTCCAACATTTAGTTGTTATTTCGTCTGCTTGTGATCTTAATATATGCCTAGTCAGGTACTCATGATGTGGAGGCCACTGCAATGGGGGTTTACTACAATAACAAAGAGATTATAAATTGATATTTTTTATTATTATTGTTACAAGTATTTCATTAGTTAAAAGTACATTAGAGTGGTACTCTTTACTAGATGTGGCCACATCATGTTCTTGATCTTTTCTTATAGCCTCATGCTCAACATGCTGAGCATCCTCTAAATCCTTTGGAGTTGAGAAATGAAAGGTTACATTAATTAATACACCAATTGAAATTAAATATGTTTAAAAGAACATTAGAGTGATCCTCTTTACCTGATAGGGCAACATCATGTGCATGATCTTGTCTAGCCTAATCATGCTCAACATGTTGATCATGCTCTACATGATCTAAAGTTGAAACACAAAAGGTTACATTAATTAATACACCACTTGCAATTAAATATGCTTAAAGAAATATTAGAGTGGTCCTCTTTACCTGATGGGGCCACATCATGTTCCCAATCTTGTGTAGCCTGATCATGCTAAACATGTTGATCACAATCTACATGCTCTAAAGATGAAACACGAAAGGTTACATCAATTACTATACCAATTGCAATTAAAATTTATTTAATTGTATTAATCCATACTATATTTTGTATAGCTCATGAATACATCTAGTACCAGGATGCACACCATGACCTTCACCTGGAGGTTGTGTTGCACCCTCACCAGGCTACATTCCAATGTCATATGCAATATTATCATTGCTTTCTGGTTTAAAACAAATAGGAACATAATTACTTTATGGTGGAAATTAATATTGATTAGATTTAAGAAATATTAAATTTTAAATAAAATTCATTGAGTTTATTTACCACCATATTGAAGAGTCTTAGGCATTAAAAAATAGATCCATAGCCTTGCTGGAAGGCACTGTCCATGTCCTCTTTTGTGGGCACTATGTTGAATTTAGAGACCTACATTTTTGCAGAAGATCATGAATTTTTATTCTATGGTGTGATATATCCAAAATTGTTTGCAATTTATTATTTGGATGCAATATTTCTTCTATTGATACTTACAATTCATGCAACTAATTTTATATAACCATCAGAGCCAAGTTTGTGCTGCCCCTATCTTTCTAGTCTTGCTTTTGTTTCCTTCGATGTGTCGGGTAGCCTATGAAAATTTTAAAATATGTTAGATTATGTGATGGGGAGCTCCTCTCCTAGAGCTTTCTTGCTCTCTCTAAGACCTTCTCTTGGTCTTCTTTAGGGTTTCTATCACTACCATAACTAGAGGATTCCTCTTTGATCCTCTAAAACACTAGGAGCTCTCCAACAACTTCAAAACTCTTCACTAAACCCTTCTTCATAACCTCACACATCCATGGATTCTCTGACCTCCTACCTTTCCAATAGTGTCATCTTCTTGTGGATTGAATTCATGACTCATATTAGGTCTAATTAAACTTCTATGGATCCAAATTTGTGGATCTTTCACCCATTTTCCAATTGTGTTCTAAACTTCTAGTCTTTTAGGCCTTGTAGCCTTTTTATGCCTATTAGCCCTCCTAGACACTGAAAATATGGATTTTATCCTAAAATGCCTTAACACCCCTAGAAAAAAATTGCATATTCCTTGTGGTTTTTTCCTTACCTTAAATATTTTCTATGTCTCAGATGCCAAACTTGTCCGTACAGTGGACTTTCACCAAACCCCTAAAAACAAGGGTTTTGTAGGGCATGAACACTGGTTTGGTTTCTTTATCTCCTTTCACTAATCCAATGAGTTCCTCTAAACTTATCCTTGCATAATTGGGTCTACAATTCATGCCCCTACACTCATCTGACATTGATTGGCACATACCAATCACTTAGCAATCACCATTCCCTCTGCACTGTTTAGTTACCCTATCTAGAATAACCAATACTCGCCTAGGGCATGAATGTTCTCTTGCTTCCCCTGCACACACACACACAAACACACACACCACACAATATATACATTTTATATACAATTATTTAATGGATTCCAAGTGGTCATGGGATTTTGAACCACGAGAATGCCAAGAAAAGCCATTTTCTACATGACTGGTCCAAAACTGGACAATGAACTAACAAAACACAAGATTTGAAACAAGCTAACCAAAATGAATAAAAGACTAATCCAATGCCACAAAGATCTAGGGAATTATATATTTAACACTCTCCATTATTTCATTCAATCCATTCAATCCACAAAAGTGTTGGATGATGGCTCTATGTGCTAATTACATAGTTAATTGGTCCTTCTCAATAACCAGTCTGTACAAAATGAAGTCTAACTAAAATTTTATGATTTATATCACCTTATATAATATAATTCCACATGATAGGACCCTCTAGGTGGGATTTGGGCATCATAAGAGCCTATTCCTAAAATCTAGGAAATATTGTCATGACAACTTTGCAAAATTGCAAAAGTTGTCATGACAACTTTGACAACTTTTGTCAAAATGACAATCTACCAACTTCAATAGACCTATTTGGTTCTAAAACTTACCAAATGACCTTGAAACACTTGAAAACATTAAAATCTTGAAAATCTTCCGATTTTGAGATTTTGGTCAACTCTTTGACTTTTTAGTTGACTTCTAGGTTCTAGACCCCTAGAATCAACTTGACTCAACTTCACACAAACCCTAACCTCTCTTATCACTAAAACACATCCTAAACACACATGGGACTTTATAAAATAGTCCTTATTCAAAGATGGTAGGCCAAACCAACCTACAAGACAAAATGACTAAAGATCTTTGTAAAGACCTTAGGGTGCTCCTGCACCATTATGTAAAAAGAAAGAGTAATTAGTATATAATTACATTGTTGATAGTATCACATACCTTCCTCCAGTGGTGTATTTCTTTTTTTCTTTTTCAGCCTTCTCCTTTCCATTCGACACCAGGTCCTTCCACTCCCTCTTTGAAATCATGGGGGGATGCTCATACTTTTTGTTCTTCTCTAAATGTGACCTATAGTGGTCCCTCACATACTTTATAAAGGTACCAAATTTCTTAGGAACCTTGGTTCAGTTGAATGTATTAATACTGAATAGGACAACTAAACGGTTAATGACCTCATCTTTTAAATCTTGATTTTTGGCATTCCACCGTGTACGTATGGTGGGCCCAAAGATCTCCAATGCAATATCATTTTGATGTCTATTAAAAAATCATTCCATTCAAAAAGATCATGGGATAATTAGTTTAAAAAGAGTGATCAATAAGTAAATTTCAATTAGATTATATATAATAATAATTAAAACATTTTAAAGTTCCTGGGACCTTCTCTATCATTATGGGAACAAAATCCTCGGTCACCACAAATGTGAATGAAAATGTTCCCATAATAGTAATATGGGAAGATCCAGGAAATGCTACTAAAACATCACAAACACTAGTGGCCTCTACATCCCCAGGTTCATGCCCTTACGCATGTTCTTGCATGTGTTTGTTGCCAAAGGGTGTAGTGCCCGTTGCATGCATATCATGTGTTTTTGACATATCATGTGGAAATATAGACACATATGATGGGGTCACATGATGTGATGTATGTGAAGGAAGATCAATATAAACACTTGTACCAACTCCTACTCAGCGTGCAACACCTGCAATGCTCTGATCACGGCTAGCAACATCATGAGGATGCAAAAAATCATGTAAAAAAACACATATTTTAGTTCATGACATAAAAGAGTATAGAATATAAAAACATGAATGAAATTATGTTATAATTAAAGATCTCATTACATATTACTTGCAAGTTATCTATTTTGGAGTTAGTACACACCAACCTATGTGGTCCCATCAAAACACAAATCTATTATGGAGATAGATACTTCATTTTTTTGTTGATGACTATTCTAGAATGATGTCGGTCATGTTTCTAAAAGAAAAATATGATCCTTTCCAAATGTTTAAGTGGTACAAGGATAGAGTTGAAAAACAGACTGAAAGATAGCTGAAATGTCTAAGATCTAACAGAGGAGGAGAGTTTTTTTTATGATGAGTTTACACTCTTCTACAATGAACATAGGATGAAGAGACAAATGTATGCACTGAGGACACCGTAGAAAAATGGGATAGCTGAGAGAAGAAACATATCCATTTTGGATTATGCTAGAACACTAATGATTGAGAATGACATTTCTTAAACCTTATGGAGAGAACCAGTCAACACTGCTTCTTATACACTTAACCAAGTACAACTAAAGAAGGGAACTAACAAGATACCTTATGAGATCTGGTATGGACACAAACTGAGCATAAGTTACTTAAAAGTATTTGGAATTAGGTGTTATATTATAAAAGATGCTAGAGATTGTAATTTTGACTCTAAAGGAGATGAAGGAATATTCTTGGGATATTCTACTAAGAGAAAAACCTACAAATGTTTGAATAAGATTGCTAACAAAATTGTAGAAAGTGCAAATGTGAGGATTGATGAATTTGCAGAGAAGAATGATGAAGAAATCAAGAAGGAACCTAAGGATTATCAAATATGTTTTTTATGTATATACTGATATTCCTGACACCTTACTGAAAGCACAAACCAAGGAAGAAGATGAGCAGAGAGAGCTTCCACCGAATGATAAAAATGAAGAGATACCATCGGCTATCGAGCCTGTTTTAGCAAAGTATGTAAAGAGACACCACTCACCGAGTAAAATCATTGGAGACAAGATTGATGGAGTTCTGACATGAAGTAAGATAAGAGACAAAACATACTTAATATCTGAATTTGAACCGAGAAAAGTGAAGGAAGCATTAGAAAGTGAAGATTGGGTGAAATCAATGAAACAAGAATTAGATCAAATTCAAAAGAATAATACATGGACATTGGTACTGAGACCAAAAGATAACAATGTAATTGGTACTAAGTGGATTTTCAAAAACAAGTTGAATGAGTATGGAAATGTAATCAAAAATAAAGAAAGATTAGTTTGTAAGGGGTATGCACAAGAAGAAGGTATTGACTATGGTGAAACTTTTGCACCTATTGCTACATTAGAAGGAGTTAGAATTCTACTAGCATATGCAGATTATAAGGGATTCAAAGTTTATCAAATGGATGTTAAGTGTGAATTTATGTATGGTATTCTATAAGAGGAATTGTATATTGAACAAACTAAAGGATTTGTTGAGAATACTAATAGGGAAATGATATGAAAATTGGGCAAAGCACTATATGGCTTGAACCAAGCACCCCGAGCATGGTATGAAAGATTACATTCATATCTAATCAGGATAAGATTTCAAAGAACAAGTGACAACATCAATGTCTATCTAAAATGTGATAATAATAATAAAATTTTAATTGCTGAAATATTTGTTGAAGCTATTATTTTTGGAGGAAATGACAAATTGTGTAGATCTTTTGCTGGGGAGATGAGAAAGGAGTTGAAATATCTATGATTGGAGAGATTAAATTCTTTCTTGTAATTCAAAAATTAAAGGATGGGATCTAAATTTCATAATCAAAGTACATCAAGGAGATCCTAAAGACCTTTGGTATGGATGACTCAAGACCTGTTGGAACATTGATGGTCACTGGTTGTAAGTTATCAAAAGAAGATGAGACAAAAGAAGTAAATGAGACACTCTACTGATCAATGATTGGTAAGCTACAATATGTAGTACAAAACAGACCTGATATTGTTCATGCAGTAGGGATTGTTGCATGGTTTTCTTCTGATCCAAAAGTAACATATATGTCTGTAGTTAAGAGAATCTTTATATATTTGAAAGGAAATGAAGATTTTGGCCTACTATACAAGAAAGGAGGAGACTTTGAGTTGAAAGTCTACACAAATGTTGATTGGGATAGAAACATTGATGATAGAAAGAGTACAAGTTGCAAAGCTTTCTTCTTAGGAGAAAGACTAGTTACATGGCTAAGAAAGAAAGAAATTTATCTTTCACAGTCTACTATTGAGGCCGAGTATGTTACTCCAGCTATGAACTATGCAAATATTGCATGGATAAAAATACTACTTGAAGGTATGCAAGAGGAGATTATGGATCTAGTCACTATCTATTGTGAAAACACAAGTGTTATAAACATATCAAAAAATATGGTAATGCATTCAAAGACCAAGCACATATCTATCAAGTATCACTACTTGAGAGAGAAAGTTCAAGACAAGCATGAAATATTAGAGATTATAAACTCAAAGGAACAACTAGTTGACATATTTACCAAGCCACTACCGAATGATGCTTTTGAGTATCTTAGAGGTAAATTAGGGGTCCTACCCCTATCTAATATTCATTAGTGAAAGAGGCATGTTGCATAAATTCTAGGACTCATTAGAATATATATTTTGTGAGTTGATGCTAGCGATCACACTTTAGGTGATGCCTGAAGTTGTGAAGTGGATTTTGTATGCAAGGAGATATCAGTACATGCAAGGTATTATTCACTGCCTAAACAAGATTTTGGAAGTATGAATTGTTGACATTTATCTTAAATAGGGAGAAGTAAGTAATTGATGAATACACAAGTGGAAAGACTTCATGTAAGAGGGAGATTGTGAATGTAAAATGCTGATGGACACCACAAAGAGGAATAAAAAGCTAAGAAGGAGCACAAGAAATAATAGAAAGATCAGAGTATACCATCATCAATAAATAGTGTTGCCATCAATGCCAAAGAGAGATTTTTAACTAACTGGTGGTAATAATGATGAAGACCGAGTTCAGAGGAATACAAGAAAGTAGAATGATAAGATCAGTTTTTATTTTGTCATTGATGTCAAGCAATTGATTTCGGGTTTATATTAAGTTTCTATATCATTTAGAGAGGAATGTAATTGGGCAGATAATAAATATCAGATAATGATAATGTACTATTAGAATAATTATTTTCTACTTAACATTTGATGTTGTTAAGTCGGTAAAGCAAGAAAGGTCAAGTCGGTAAAGGGAAAAAGCCTAGTTACCAAGCAGAGAGAAGTCTTTTGGTAAAGAGAAGTGTCAGTCACCAAGAAAAGTTTAAAATGAGGAAAAGGTTAGTCACCGAGAAAGGTTGGTAATTGAAAAAATCCAGACACTGAGTGAAGTCAGTCACCAAGCATGAAACAAAGTTTTAATTCAAGGATCATAACGCATTTACCATGAAGGCGCAAAGATCAAGAAGATGCTAAGGAGGAAGATGAAGTTTGATATAGAGATCTAAGGTCATGAAAATTCAAGTTCAAAATATGAGATGAAGATTAAGTAGAAAAAGAGAATTTTTGAGTTCCAAGAATAGTGCAAGTCCCAAGGTAAAAGTAAAATATTTAACCGAGTTGAAAATACATTGAATTAATTCAAAAAGATGATTTGACGAGTGAGAGAAAAGAAGGGAAAACCTAATCAAGAAGATTAAGAGGCAAAAGAGGCCTATATATTGTTGATTTTGCATGTTTACAAGTGAGATACTAGAAATTGAAAGGTTGAAGTGTGGTCAACCTACCAAGTGAAGCATAGAAGAGAAAAGAGGTGAAGATCTAGTCCAGAGAAGAGACTGATGAATTATTGATGCCAGTAGTGACAATGAGTGCATAAGGGATCTGATCAAACAATAGGTAGTTGTAGTTATATAGATCAAATCATTATATTATTTCTTATTAATCTTTGTAACAGAAAAATATGTTAACCGAGTGGACCTAATAAGTCCTTTTGTAAATCCTTGAGAAAGGTAACATTCTAGGATGAATGTTTAAGCCCTTTGACCAGGCCACTCCTAACAGGGTGAAGATCTTAACATATCTAAGGTAAATCCCCTGGGTCACATCTAAAAAATGTGCATTGTAATATTTTAGAGCATTGGCTCTTAACCAAGCATACTTCAAAAGAGTATTTCTTTTTGTGGGTGACAATTCCCACAGAGGTTTTTCCCAAATTGGTTTTCCTTGTTAAATTTTTTGTTATGTGTGTTACATTGATAATTGTGGATGTTAGTTTCATAAGGTATATGTTAGTGCTTGGTTATCTTAGTTTTGATTGTTGTTGTTATTTAACTTACCGAGTTGAATCAGAGATCTAAGTTTTAAGTTATAAGATTCAATATTTTCTGATTCACTCCCCCTCAGTAAACCAACACACCTATGGTGAATTGGAATAAAATGGGCTTCTTGGGGTTGTTGATGTACATTGGAAAGTATACAAAACTTATTTGTTATTTATCGTAACAAGGCTATTTTTCATGCAACCAACAATATATCTACTTTGAAATGGCTGATAGGATGGTACATGGCAAACACTTTCATGGAAAGGAGGATGATAAGCCATGTTTCCATGAAACATTGTCATGCTAAAACATTCATATAAGATAGAAAATTATTAAAAAGACTAAAAACATTAAAAAAATCTGTGCATACCAGCATTTCATCTTCCTAAAACAAATAGATGTTCGCTCAGAGTCACCAAGTGTGTCACTTTTCTGCCAGTTGAAGGATAATATTAATAATAAACACACAAAATATCAGTAAATGCATGGAAAAGTCTTATATTGAAATAGTCCCATCGTACATGCCAAAAATTGTTATCCCTCAAAACTTTACCCTTGCTAAGTTGCAAAACTTAACACTTTGGAGAAACATGGGAAGTTTCCAGGTTTATAGGTCACCTGTGATGGAAAGAACCTCTGGAGAAAGGTCGGCTCCTAGTTTGGTTCTCGCATTAAATACATTCTAAAATTTTAGAGGCAAAGGGTTAGAAATATATGGGAAACTGATATGTAACCTATAGGGTGATGCACCAAACTTAACATGACCTTCAAACATCTTGCATACACAAGTTAATCAATGAAAAAACTTCATGTGCATAACCCTGATTTCATATGTATTTTGCATAAGTGTTTGATAGGAAGGTTGGAATACTCAACCTCTAAAAGTAAAAAATATTTCTCACATCTAGAAACCCGCATTTAATACATCCTATGACCTACAACATATAGATTTTCTGCAAAAGGTGCTATAATTGAGATAAAACTACAAGGAAATAAAATAACTTCATAAGTAGTGATATCAATCAACTATCATGTACACAATAAAACATAGAATGAGAAGGTAAAAATACTGCTTATCTCCATTAATAATCAAGGTATCCACTATCATACATGTCCAAAAATTAGCTACAAAGTACACATAATATGTGTAAGGACTGTAAAAGTCACCAACTCGAGAAATTGCATAATCAGAGCTAACTCTGAAAAGTGAGCCTTTAGAATATTTATGCTTCTCAAAAAGTGGTTGCATAAGAATGGGACCCTAACCTCCATGGTTGGATTCAACAAGAAAGCCTAAAATTAAGCCCCTCAAATAGCTACAAAAGGGGTCCAATATGAAGAAAAAGTCATCCTACCTCATCTAGAAACATAAAAGCATCTAAAAATTCTCTAAATCCCTCAAACTTGGTTAGAAAAACCCTTGAACAGTCTCCTCCTATCTCTCAATTTCTCTCAACCACCCCTAAACACAAGGTACTTGACATAAACTTAGTATTATACCCTTTTTGACCCATAAATGTCTTTTATATTTGCATGAATAACACTTAATAAAGTGATTTATAGATATATCACTTTAATTAGTATTTTACATTTATGCTCAAGGCAAAAATTTAAAACAAAATATTTAGTAAAGTGTCATTTTTCTTCACCTTAGTATATATTTTATATTAAACGTTTTATGAAAATGTAGCTCTCCACTAGGTATTAGTCAAATATAAAGACAAATGTAAATGTAAGAAAAAATTGTTTACTTTCGACCAACGACATTTAGGGTGTGAAAATAACACCGTAATCACAACATAGCTCCCATTTGGGTCATTCATTTTTTATTTTCCAATGCTCTGTTGAACAAACTAGCACTCCCATAAAGATCTCAAAGCTTTGATGGAGTTTTCTAGAGATATTATGCATATTTACAAGTCATCTTCTACAGGTATGGATGAGCATGTCTCTCATGGACTCCCTGCTACATATTTCATCTTCAAATCTTGAGCTTTATATGCCAAATAAATGAGAAAAAAAAGAACACCTTTATGTTTTACCTCCAATTTTCTCTCTTTGTGGCTTGATATCTCTGATTTGGGTACTATGAGACAAGATCCCGATATAATTTAGAAATACCTTTCTTTCCTTTTTAGGGCATGAATTGTCATTTTTCTCAATGTTTGATGTCATTTTTCTCTATGTCTTCATGTAGCTTTTTGTTGCTAGGTTTGATTGTCTGGGGATTTTTGGTGCAGGAGAACGTAGGATAATCCCTATTTTCAAATTTTGATGTGGCTTGTACTGACCTTAGCCAAGTTAGTATTGTTTATTTTATGCCTTAGGAGGTCTTTCAAGTTTTTCCCTAGGTGGATTTGACTAGGATCAATCCAATCTAGTGGTCATATGTTTTGAGTGTGTTTAGTGTTTTTTGTAGCCAAAATGGGAATTTGGGGTCTAAAAGCCTATAAGGCTTATAAAGGCTTAGTTTTTGGCCTAATATTCCTGAGCTATGATGTTTTTTCATCATTTTTGATAGGTTAGAGGTCATATAATTAAGTTAGATGCAAAAATCAAAAAGTTGTCAAAATGTTGCGTGGCAACATTTACAACTTTTGAATGTTGCATGACAACATTTTATTGGATTATTTTTGATGTGGGATGATGGGTAGTTGATTTAACTACCTATAATCATGGGAAAAGCATATTTAGACATGAAGAATCCCATTTCCCAAGGTGTGATGATGTAATGAGAAATTTTGAATTGCAAAGATAGCTCTATTCTCTGAATTTTGTTGAGAGTTGACTACTTTTGTGTATGAGTGTTGATAGATGGATTGAATAGTACAATCTAGTGTTACAATAGTGTAGTAGAGGTAGTTTTAAAAATCGTTTTTTTATATTTCAATTTTCTGTGAGTTCATTAGATTATATTTGTAAATTGTTTTGTAAGTTGCATAGTTGATGTTGTTGACAAGGCATATTTGAGCAAAATGGCTCCCCCATATAGAATCCAACCATGCATTTCAACATGGTCTAGGTGAATATGGCAGGGGATCCTCTGTATAGTGTAAATATGAGTGTAGGAGTCCAAAAGAGCAAAGTGGCTATTTTTCAAGGCAAGCCCCAGGTAAGTCCTATGCACCCGGTTAGGTTTTTGCCAGAGATTTAATGGTGTTTGATTGTAGGGGAATGATTAGGAGGATGGAACCAAGAATTGTTTCACAAGAATAGAGTTCCTACAGATACCTCCTAGAAATATTAGGCATTGACCAAACCAGAAAGATACATTTCTAAGTAGAAATCATCAGACTGCACCAAAATAGCCAAATTAGCCCTATTAACCCTGAATTCTAAGAACCCACTATATGGAGACCCTAGAACCCTAAGACCACCAAAATATTTAATGTCTTGGAAAAGGGTGTCATAATATCCACTTTATTTTTGGGGTTATTTTGGAAAATTGTGAAATAAGTGGGAAGAACCCACTGATTAGGGCTAATTGTCCTATTAGGCCTAAAAGACCGAATTCATTGTTTGTCTTGAGATCATTTGGGAAAGCCTTGATGCCCTATCCAAAATGGGATAATATGGTGTTGAAGAAGCTTCCAAATCATGTATTACACCCCCTACATACACTTTTGAAGAAATGCAGTTGAAAATGCACTTGGAATCATCCAAGAAGGAGTAAGGGATTGAAGTAAACTTTGTTGATAGATACCCCAAGGTGAAGCACAAAAGTTACCAACTCATAGAGTGGTGTTGGAGAAGCCATAGGATAGTTGAGAAAGGGCTTGAAAGATCCTAGAAGAGAGGGTAGGATCTTGTGAAGGCTAGGAACAATAAGAGTCCTAGTTAGGTTTGTGTAAGCAGACTTTGAGAGTAGCTATCAGATTGGTATCAGAGACAATAAGATTTGGCTTGTTGTTAATGTTTCAACCTGTTAGGGATTTTTATTATATGAATCAAAGTGCTTGAAATGAATACATGAACACTATGCCTTCTAATACTGATTCAGAGACAAGAAAATCCTAATTGCTAAGGACTAGATAAGGTCCTTCTTCATTTTTGAGCTCCACGAATACTCAGGTAGGTTTTACCTCTTAAGATTGCTGTTGACACAATATTTGTTGATGTGGACACTGATTTGCTATGTATCTTTATTGAACCAACTTATGAATTACCTTGCAAATAACCAAGCATAACCAGATGCAAGATATAACCATACAAACCAGAGTTATAAGCATAACAACAATCAGTGATACAAGGATTCTCATCCTTCTTCCTTTTCTTTATAGGAGGGATAACCTAGTTGATTCACTCTTCAAGGAATCAATAATATGCACAGTGTCCTGCTGACAGAGGTCCTTAACAAGTTTAATTTATATGTTCTTAGTAACAAAGTATTTTGATTAATTTGGTTTTGATATATTGGAATATCTTAGACACAGATAGATTATCAGACTATTTTATGAACCAGTGCCTATCCTTTGGGCTATAGAGTCAAATATAAGCTAATATATCATAAAAACAAAACATAGTAAAACTGCAATATAGTTCACATACAATTCAGGTAAGTTGCCTTACAAGCTACCCTGTCACCTCAAATCTATTGTATCAAATCCTTAAACAAAGTAGTATGCTCTTTGAAATTACCTACAAAACTTAGTTCTTTCCTTAAAAGAAACTTTCAAGTAATCAAATGGTTACCTTATAACCAGAATGTTTCAGAATACCTTGTAAACTTAACATAGAAGAGCACATACAAAGAAAAAGAGACAGCAATATAGGAGAGTAAAATTGCACTGTACATCATTTATATGATCCAGCCTTCCATACATGAAAGATTATATAGCTTCAAAAGATAGACAGAAACCAGAATATCTGAATTCTGTGAAATATTATCTCCTCTTCAAAAATGTTCCAACAACAAAAGACCCCTAACTATTACAATTATTATGCTATATATAGGTTTTAGACCATCTTGGAATCCCTTAAGGATGCAACAAGCTTCGGATGGCCAAAGAAAACCTAACCCTAAAGTTACAAGAGAGACAAAAGAAAGAGAGAGAAGAAGCAGTGAAAGGACTGAGTCAAAAAGGTGTAAACAGATATTCTTATTCTTCTCCCGATCTGGCGACTGCAATCAGATTTGTAAGTGGTAGCTGATAGTATTTATGCTAAGTTCAGATAGTTGTGCTCACCTTCTCACCTACAATCTCCTTTTATAATAACTGTCCATCTTGTCTTTGAACAGTGCAGTGCCAAGTGTTCACCTCACTCATCGTCCAAAATTTCTTCCTCTACTACAGGCTTCTTTTTCTTAGGTGTTGTCATGACTTCCCATGCCTTTACTTCATCGTCTGATGGCCAATTGAAGTCCTGAGTACTCTGTACCTGCACCTTTTGCCTATCCCATCTCACATCAATGATGTTATTGACATCAAGTAGGAAATTGTTGATATCTATTTCTGCTTTGAAGGCCTCATCCAATAATTTATTGAATCCATCTACATCAACCTCTGTTCCTAAAAGAAAAGCCTCTTCAGTAGGCATCTTGGTGTCAAACTCACTTTTCCAGGCATCTATAGCCATGACTTGATCATCATCTCCTTTTAAGGCAGGAATAAACCTATTGAAATCACTTGAAAAGAGACTCAATTTAGCCTCTATCTGGTTCAATTTTCCTTTGAAGAATGAGAGAGCAATGTTAACTCTTTTGATCTCATCTTCCACTTCTGTGACTATTGGAGGAAAATCTGGTCTTATGGCTTTTAGAGATGACAATTTCTCAAACAAAGTTGCCCTGGAAAACCATTTTGTGAAGTAAGGGTTTAAAATTGCAAGATATCCCATTACCTCAGTATGCAATATTGGCAGCTTATTATATGTATTGATTACAACATCAGCTTTGTCTTTCAAAATCTCAATCCTATGTTGTAATATACCTTTCAATGCTTTCAAAGCTATTGCATTTCCTTTTTCTTCATCCACCTTTTGTTCCACAGCCTCTTCTGACTTAGGCTTGTCTTCAATCTGCATTGGAGGTGGTTGTGCAGGCACATACACTACCTCAGGATTTGCCTCTAATTCATCTGACAATGTCTTTATCAGCTGATCCCTCTGGTATAGTTGTAAATGGCACATGTCTCTATCCTTAGACACTGAACTTGTTTCTTCCAACAGAGCAGTATACCTTTTAGACAATTTCTTTGTCTTATCCTCATTCAATTGGGCCCAGTGTGTCATAATTTGGGAGATTTCTAAGTCCCCTGTATTTTGTACTGACCACACCATCTGATTCCCCACCATATTCTTTTGAATATTCACTAATTGGGGCTTCTGATCTTTAGGGCTTAAGCTCCACATTGCGAAGGCCTGAGACTTTGGGTTATACCCAAATCCTTTTATCATCTCCCCTACCTGGACCTCACTTACCATTTTAAGGTCAGGCTGCTTTTTGATTTGATCTATAATGAATGCAGATGCCAAATCCCACCCTTCAGCCAATAAAATCCCACTTCCTAGTACCATCTTCCTGGCATCCTCAGGCGAGATATCCTCATTCTTAGGATCATAATTTTGTAAAGCTACTAGGGTTTCATTGGTAATTGTTTCTTTTCCATCCACAGTTAATTGGGACCTTATCTGCTCTGTTTTATGCCATCTGAGGAAATCTTTAAACTCCTCTATCTTCACAAAGCTGTCATCATCTAAGAATTTTTGCTGATGAAGCAATCTTTCATCAACATAGGCTCTGAGTGGTACCTCAACCTCATCTTCTAGGTCAGGCCATTGCTTCTTGCCTTCCCTGATTTCTTTTCTCAGGTTATGATCATATAGCCTTGTGCCAGGTACTAAGGCCTTAGCCTTATCCTTTTTCTTACTTTGGCCCTCCTCTAAAGGCTATCCTAATTCCAACTTTTGCCTCTTTGTAGCTGGTTCTTCTACATCATCTAGCTGTGTAGCAACTGTTAGATCTATAATATGTCCTTCTGCTCCCTGCAACTATGGGATCTCAGCCATTTCTTGCTCTGGGGCTTGTTGTGGTGGAGGATTCACAAGAGGACATGCATAATCACTGTCATCATCACTCTCCTCTTCTGATTCTGAGTGTTCAGGTGATAGAGCACCTTTCTTATCTAGGACTGTATCCAATTGTTCTACTAGCACATAGTAGTTGTCTATCATAGCCTTAATCCTATCAAAATATGAGAGATTAGGGTAAAAACCCCCAAATGATAACCCATTTCTTTTTATTTGTGTTTGCAGCTTCAGCAACTCATGGATTCTCAATCTTCTCATATGAATGTCATCTTCATCCAAGATGTTTCTTGTTGAATCTTCTTCAATGCACTCACAATGAACATTGGTATTAGGAATAGTAGGAGTTTATAGCTTCCTAACCCCTGCCATGAAGCCTTCTGGGTCAATATACCTATATGAGGCTACCGCCATTCTGTACTTTTCCAACCACTGACCCACTTCATCTATGGCATTCTTACCAATTGTAAAATTTGCAATTTTGAACTGCCTAGGGGTCATAGTCCCCTTTTTATGTGGTGCAAAGTGCTCATTATCAGTTAACATCAACTGCTAAATGAATTCCATAGCAGCTACTCTCATAGGCACATGATAAGGCAATAAATGGGGTGGATGAATACACCCATATACTCTGATGATGGTGAAATTATCCTCCAAGAAGAAATCACCCCAGTTGTGGTTTCCAGACCAATTTTCTTTATAATTGCAGGGCCTAAGCAATTGTATGATCTTCAATGGGACTCTAGTCCTGCTTATCCCCAAACTCTACACAATTGGGTATACAATCCAATTCTGGAATGCACAGTAGTCACACTCTCTAGAAGTATAATTCCAAACCCTAACCCAGAACTGGATAGGATTTGGTTGTGTCTGATAGAATCTCTGAGGAGACAAGTTATGCGCATCCATGATTACAAAATTGAAGTATAAGAGAAGGTGCATTAGGACTGAATAATGCAAGAATTTTGGCTCCTTCTCCTTGGGGTTCTTTAATCTCTTCTGGGTTGCAACAAAACCCTCATGCATTTCG
>MU223373.1:2677028-2697851 GCA_018584345.1 Thuja plicata | reverse complement strand
TCTTTGTCAGGGCATCATAGTGATTTTCTAGGTCAAGAAATAGGTCTACATCTAAGAAAACATCAGGAACAAGCAACCTAGCAAGACCACATGTCCAAGGGTTTGAAACTGGGATGGGCTTATCAAAGTTTTTATAGAAATAGGTGAAAAGAGAGTAACCTGTTGTGCCCGGGGTCACAGCATCTCTAATGTTCTTGTACTCATCCAAGAGGACACTAGCATCAGCCTTCTTATTCTACATTGAACCTGGCAGAAGATGGAGAAACTCATCATAGAAACTAGCTTTTCCTTTCTGTTCCTCTCCATTGCCTCCACTTGTTGAAGTGACACTCATAGCTCGGCTCATCCTTGCAACACCCTGAATATTCTTTTTCCTTTACCGATATTGAAACAAATCTAATCTCAAATATCAGCTAACTGCTCTGAGCACAATCTCCTGCAATTTAGAACTCTCTGACAAATTTTGAATATACTGCAAACTGAGCAAAATATCACTTTCCTAAAAATTAGCAACTTGGCTCTGAAAACTTGAAAGCACGGTGAATAAGAATGAATGCACCATCAACTCCTTATAGCCATCATTCAGAGTACACAGCTCATAATTTAGAAACATTAGTTCTACCATTAATTTGCCATGTCGTGAACTTTGAAAAACCTAGCCGTAGTTGCTGAAGTTGACAGGAAATCAAATTTTCAAAAATGAATCCTCAGAGCAATCATATAATGTTTAAGAAAGCTGACATGTCACATTCTAATTCATTGTCTGTCTCACATCTCAGCTACTCTTTTTGCACAGTAATCAAAATATGAGCCTGTGATTGGTTGCAAGGAGATTTATATTGTCACATCAAAAAGTTGCCGCCATTTTTTAGATTTTGTAATCAGGCGACTGCGCGACTGCATTAAGTCTCTTTGTCGCGGGCCTTTGTTATTAACCATGGTTCCATCTCAAGACCTGACGACAATGTGTTTTCTTAACCTTGGCTGAACCAAGTGATCATCTGGCGATCACGTGACATAACTGAAATCAAATTCACAAGGAGTTAACAGTAACTCACCATTCTTTCTGAGTCTTTGCGACTAGCCGTTACCATTAACCTTTACGGTTTTCTCCCTGTCGCTAGATGCTTTTATTCTGTTTGAAGTCTAGGCGACAACCTTTAGTCGCCCAGTCGGGAGATATTTTCAACTTTACCTTAGCACATTATATGCACCCCCTTTTCACTTCTGACAACTTCGCGACATACCCTAATCGCCAAGTCGGGAGGAATTTTCCCTTGGGGCACTTTTCTTCCTAGACATTTCGACAACCATTGGATCTTCTGATTCTTTCATCTAACGGCAGTCGCTTAATCACTTAATGTTTATACATACCCTTAAATTTTTCTCAGACACTGCGACTGAAGGCAAAGCACCTTAGTCTCGAAGTCACTGAATCCCTTTTTTCTTTCTGGCGGCCATGCGATAACCCACTTGCTTTATGACAGATGTCACTCAATCATTGGTTTACTTGCTGCATAACGGAAAACTGAAGCATTATCTTGTTCTGGTGACATCCTGACTAAGCAATACAGCAAACTTCAAATGGTTATTCACATAGTCTGAAGAAAAATCTCTTAACCGCTGTTCTATTCCGAGACCACGCGACTGAAGGAAAACTTAACTGTTAGCTTTGGCTTGATTTGGCGATAACGTGACATGAAGTAATTGCAAAATCTGAGAACATTTTCATAACTGTGAAGATCTTCCCGCGATCACCCAACTAATAGTGGGTCCCATATTTTACAAAGCTTTATAACATGGATATCTTGCGACTACCCGACTGAAAGGAATCGCTAAGTCTCAGAATGCTGAAGGAATATTTGGAAGTTAAACGAGACTACGCGACACAAGGAAAAAGCAAAGTCGGGAAGAAAAATGGAATATTTGGCTGGGGTAACGCGATGAGGTGACTTAACTTAAAACACATGCCTTTAGTGAATGAAAAAGTAACGCTGAAACATAAGGCATGACCTAGTGTTTTAAATTCATCGTTCAACACTTGGATAGCCTACGGTTTTTAGGGTTTTTGCATAATGAGCAAAGTTTAGACTTGAAAACCTGAAACTTGACAGAGGTAATGGCATGACGAACGAGAGATAGCTGAATTGAGCACATCAGAACTTAGAGAGCAAGACAAGGAACCAAGAGAACTAGCAAAAATAGGAAATACAACCAACAAAACCAACAAAGTCAATAGGAGAGTCTACAATGGTGAAAAATGCAGAGATTGCAAAGAAAGTGGATGATCAAGAAGAAGAGAAGATATTCCTTAGAGAGAGATTGGTACAATTGGAACACAAGGTGGACCAAGTGGAAGAAAAGAATGAGGAAGTCAAAGATAAAGTTGAAGGAAAGAGTAAAGAGATAGCCTTAGATGATGAAATACCTGAAGCTAACCCTATCCTCACTGAAGAGCCCTTCTTTAAATCATTAAAATTCTTGAGTGGAAAGGCATTGGAAGGAGTTCCTATCTTTAGTGAAAAGATGGAACCAAAGGTAGTCCTTGATTGGATTGAAGGACTTGAGAATCACTTTGAATGTGATGACATAACTGAAGCTCCAAAGGTAAAAGTGGCAAAGGCTAGACTTAGAGGGTCTGCACTCACTTGATGGAAATTTATCCAAGACGAGAGGGAGAAATAAGGAAAGAAACCCATAGCCACTTGGAAAGCTATGGTAACTAAAATCAAAGAAACCTATGTACCTGAAGACTATAAAATTCAGTTACATAAAAGGAGACAAAGTCTTAGAAAAAAATACTTGGATGCTAACTCTTACATTGAAGAGTTTCAAAGGCTATGCATGAGATCAAGAATTTCAGAAGAGGAAAGTGTGAAGGTAGCTAGATACCTTAATGTTCTAAAATGGAATATATAAGATGAATTGAGTTTACTTACTCCTACCATTTTTTAGATATGCCACCAACTTGCGATAAAGGTGGAAGAGAAATTGAGAAAGAAACAAGACTCTAGCAATATAAGAGGAAGAGGTAGAGGAAGAGATGAAAGAGGTCAAAGGAGTGGATATGGTGGTAGAAGTTTAGAATCTAAGACTCAAGGATAGACCAAGATGAATGAACAACAGGAGGGAAGTTCAAGAAGAGGAAGCTTCAATAGAGGAAGAGGCTCTAATACTAATTGGAGAGGAAGAGGCAATGGCCAAGGAAGAGGTTCCTATTTTGCAACTATGAAATGCTATCACTGCAATCAAATGGGAGATCTTGCCTATAGGTATCTAGAGAAAGGTTCTACTTCTCAAGGAAGTGACAAGAGAGTAAAATTTGTGCAAGAGGAGTCTAGTGGTGGAAGTAAACACCCTGAAGTACCCTTAGAATTAGAGGAAGGAGAAAATTTGATGATAAGGAGAACACTGATCAAAGAACCAGTAAGAGAGGAGCCAAGCCATAGAAGAGCACTATTCATAGTGAAGTGAAAAATGATGGGTAAAGTATGTAGAGTCATCATAGACTCAGGGTCTACTAATAACATTATGTTAGAGGAGGTAGTTAATAAACTAGAGATGAAGATAATTCCACATAGTAACCCATACAAGGTTACTTGGTTGAATAAAGGACAACATTTCCTTGTGAATGAACAAGCATGGGTGGACTTCTCAATTGGAATATATAAAGATAAGCTATTGTGTGAGGTACTACCCATGGATGCATGTCACATTTTACTAGGAAGGCCATGACAATTTGATAGACAAACCATGCATGATGGAGAAAATAATGCATATTCATTCAAGAAAGATG
The DNA here is from genome assembly GCA_018584345.1 of Thuja plicata. Lineage (NCBI taxonomy): Eukaryota > Viridiplantae > Streptophyta > Pinopsida > Cupressales > Cupressaceae > Thuja > Thuja plicata. Next base: position 2,694,055 of record MU223373.1, on the reverse strand, counting down.
GTGTGACTTTCAAAATCCAGTCACTGTTGGAAGAAGGAGAAGTGAAAGCCTCAGGCCCTAATGTTCTATTGGTGAGTGAGATATATTTTCTAGAAGCTATAGAAGAAGGAGAGGGAGTAGCATATGCTTTGGTTTTGTAGCCAAAGGAAGAAGTAGAAAAGGAAGTGAAGAAGACAGAGATTCCTAAAGAAGTAAAAGAGTTGCTTAAGGATTACAAAGACATTGTTAGCAATGGACAAACAAAAAGCCTACCCCCTAAGAGATCTATTAGTCACCAAATTCACTTTATCCCAGGAGCTACCCTTCCTAACAAGGCTTTTTATAAGATGACCCCTCAACAAAATGAGGAAATTCCCAAACAAATCCAAGAGCTCCTAAACCAAGGCCTCATTAGAAAAACTATAAGCCAATGTGTCGTACCCACTTTCCTAGCACCCAAAAAGGGAGGAACTTGGAGTCTATGCATTGATTCCAGAGCCATAAACCGAATCACCATTAGGTATAGGTTTCGTATTCCTAAGATAGAATACCTAATGGATTGTTTAGGAGGACCACAATACTTTACAAAGATTGACCTAAAGAATGGTTATCATCAAATTAGGGTCAATGAGGGAGATGAATGGAAGACTACCTTCAAAACCATAGAAGGTTTGTATGAATGGCTTGTGATGCCATTTGGGCTATCAAATAACCCATCCACATTCATGAGGCTTATGAACGAAGTACTCAAGGAATACATTGGTAAGTTTTTTGTAGTGTATTTGGATGATATCCTAATCTTTAGTGGGACTAAAGAAGAACACTTAAGGAATATGAAAATTGTGTTTAAGAGGTTGCATGAAGAAATGATAATGATCAATTTGGATAAGTGTGAATTCCTAAAGAAGGAGCTAGTGTATCTTGGTTTTGTGTTGTCTTATGGAAACTTTAAGATGGATCCAAGCAAGGTAGAATCCATCATCAACTGGCCTACCCCCAAAACTACAACAAAGGTGAGAAGCTTTCATGGTTTAGCTCAATATTATAGGAAGTTCATTAAGAAGTTTAGTGCTATTTGTGCTCCTATGCTAGACACCATAAAGGGTGGGATGAAAACTAAGTTTGTATGGAATGATCAAGCTAACCAAGGATTTGAGTTGTTGAAGAAGAAGATTGTCACTCAACCCATCTTAACATTACCAAGTTTTGAGAAACTTTTCATAGTTGAGTGTGATTCTAGCAATGTTGCTATTGGGGCAGTTTTAAGCCAAGAAGGGAGACCAGTGGATTTTCATAGTGAGAAGCTTGGTGATGAAAAGAGGAAGTATTATTCCTATGACTTAGAGATGTATTCTCTAGTCCAAGCACTAAGGAAATGGAGGCACTATCTGCTTCCCAAGGAATTTGTTGTGTATTCAGACAACCAAGCACTTAGATTTTTGAACTCCCAAGACAAGCTCAATCACAAGCACATGAAATGGTTGGAGTACTTGTAGGCTTACACCTTCAACATCAAGCATCAGAAAGGATTTTAGAACAAAGCGGTTGATGTACTTAGTAGGAGACTTATGAAAGTATAAGAAGTACAATTGCAGAGCATGGGCATTGAGAGTTTCAAGGACTTATATGCAGAGGATGAAGACTTTTGCAGAGATATAAAAGGTATGTAAAGAACATAAAAATAATTTCCATGGTGAATTTTCTAAGTATACAATGCAAAGTGATTTATTGTTTAAATGGATTCAGTTATGTGTCCCTAGAGGATCAATTAGGGAAAATATGATTCAAGAGAAACATAATGGGGCATTTAGTGGTCACTTTGGAGTCAATAAGACCCAAGAGTTAGTGCAGATGTTATATTTTTGGCCTAAAATGAATTTGGATATCATAAAGTATGTGGAGTGTTGTGTTGTGTGTCAGAAAGCCAAGGGAACATCCTCCAATTTAGACCTTTATCAACCTCTCCCCATTCTAAGTAGACCTTGGGAATGTTTGAGAATGGATTTTGTTGTGGGATTTCCAAAGTAAAAATAAGGAATTGACAGTATCTATGTCAGAGTAGACAGATTCAATAAGATGGCACATTTTTTCCCATGCAAGATAGTGCATGATGCTTTTCATATTGCACACCTATTCTTCAAGGAAGTGGTGAGAATCCATGGGTATCCCTTAAGAATAGTCTCAAATAAAGACACTAAATTATGAATGGTGAAAAGAGTTAAAAGTATTAGAGGTACTAATTCACCCCTCCCCTCTTAGTACTACTTCCCATTAATCCCAACAATTGGTATTAGAGCTAAGTCTCTTCTTGGAAAAGCTTAAAGGCTTAAGAGAAAATATTATACAATGGAGAAGTACAAACTTGATAAGAATATTGAGAATAAAAATCTTGAGATACAGATGTTCTATGAACAATATAAAGAAGCTAGAATCAAGATGAGAGAGCTTCTGGATGAGAGGAAAGGTATGGAAACCCAGAGCAATGAGAGGAAAGGTATCAAGAAAGCCCTAAATTTCAAGAAAGCCCTAAAACTTGAAAAACAATGGCAACCACGTCAAGAACCATAAAGTTTAAGAGCGATAATAAGAATCTGGTTAGGTTAATAAAGAATAACACCTATGTAGAGCCCAAATACAAGATATTCTCAAAGATTGCATCGAAACCAAATGAAACTGACACATTTTCTAAAATTCCACCTAGATTTTTTCTCATAGAAGACGTTAGGTCTTATATTCACTGCAAGATTGTTGAAATAGGAGATCTAGATATGGATGAAGCTTATATGAAGCTTTGTGATGCAGAAGGAAACCTAAAGGAAGAACACAAACACTTAGAGGTTAAAGGGATGGCCAATGCCCTATATTTCCCGAGGGACTTCAAGACCGACTGGATTAGGTTGGTACTTAGTAGATTGCATGACCAGAAGTTGTGGTTGGATCAAACAAAACAAATCACCAAGGATGTCCTTCACGCTATCAATGGTTATCCAATAACTGACAAGCCTAAGGCTCACAAGCATCCCTCCAGGCTAGAAATCACAAAAATCACAAAAGTTGAATGAGACAATAGAGGTATGAAAGTAAAAACCATAACTGACGAGGAACTCAGGTTCGGTGCATGTATGATTGGTTATAAAATATTTCAAGAAATTAGGTTGAACAACATATCTGCAACATACATAAGCACAACTTACAAGATTGTAACCAAGGGCATACAGATGGATCTATGTGAGATCCTGTTGAAACATCTTGATGAAAACATGAACACAATCAGGTCCACAAAGACTAACACATGTAAGTTCGACTCACTTATCATGTGTATCTTTTTCTACTTTCAAGAGTAATTTCCTTTAGTAGGAAAAGTGAAATGGGACACTACAAAACCAGTGACATTACAAATTAGTGAACTAATTAAGTCACTAGGAGATAATTTTGAATCTGTTATGACTACATACTTCCTTGAATTCAAGGAAAAGATGATGGAAAGATCAAGGATCCCTGATCAACTTGTTGAAAAACATAGGGATGAAATATGTTTTATGGTGGACACAGATTTCACCCACATCAAACTAGTTGTACCAAGGATAGCTTTGTTAGCACCACTAGATTATGAAATCAACATAAATCAGCTACCAATGCAATTGATACATTGATAAATGAGCTTATTGAAAACAAGAAACCAAGGTTTGGAACCTATGAAGAGGCCAGTTCAAAGATAAAAATAGGCCTATAAATCAAGAAAATTGTCAATAAGAAGGATAAGATGGTCAAAAATCTTAAAAATATTCTATTGGTTACTGAGGAGGAACAAGAGAAATTAGAGGAAACCAATGAATAGGGTACCATTGGTGAAGGAAAAGATGAACATAAATTAGAGTTTGAGGAGACTGAATCTGATACACCTCCACCTCCTACAAAGAAGCAGAGGACAAGGAGTTAAACTGCTAAAACTGACACCACACCTCCTAAGAAAGGTCAAGTAAGGACCTATAAGAGGAAGCAACCAGCAAAGAAAAAAAAGCATCAAACTATGAAAGCAACACCCCAAAAGAGGAGAAAGAGATTGGTAAGGACAAAAGATGACATAGAAGACACAAAGGATGATGAGCCCGATGTGGTAAAGAAGAATTTTAGGAATCAAACTATTGATGAGGCTACTGAATATATTGCTACATCTGGCACCATGTCTAACAAGAAAATCAGACAATGGGATACACTAAAACTAGAGGACCAGAATAAAATTCAAGATGCAATTATAAGGTCAATGGTCAAGTACAAATATATACCAGCTGAATTTTTCAATCAGATACCAAAAGAGCTAGGTAATAGAATATCCCAACAATGGTCATATGCTCTACAAACTGAGAGAGAAGCAAGGGAGAGGGTACTTGTAAAACTAATGCCTCCCGAATCTAAGATTGAAGAAATCAAAGAGATCATGAAGAAGCACTCTGGAAAGTTTGTAGCCAAGATAAGGGCTTACAAAGTGCTTGAAGATAAGTTTACATAGCTAGACAATATGACTGAAACAAAATGGAGACAACTCCTAGATCTGCAAATAAAGTCAACAAGTCATGAGGAATAGTTACTTCTCACCGACACACCTCATAGAGAGGAAGAAAAAGACAAGACAAGTCCTCAGCACATTGCTTTGGACAGCAGTGAAGATATAGAACCAATAGATTTGGAAAAATTCATGGATGATCTTGACATTCAAGACATCACAAATTATGACTCTGATAAAGATCCCCAGAAGAAAGATGATGTGATATTCATTACACTTAAGGATCAGGGTCAGCAACAAGATTTGAAGACATTAGATGGTAAATAAATGAATGTTGCTGATGAGACATTGCATGACACATTAGTCATGGACTTAACAGAACCAGAACCTACAGACCAAGTACAAAAAGATGAGGATGTCACTACTCTAAAAGATCAAACTGTTGAGGAGGACACCACTCTGGATACAACCCAAGCTACCACTCAAAGCAATATGCCTATATTAATGAAGGAAGTCAATATATTAGAGGGTAATGATGGATCTACTGTAGATGACACAAGCACACCCGAGGACAAGGGTTATGCTGAAGTAAAAGACAACACAGATAATATGAAGGACACAACTATAGAGAAAGATACAACCGATGATAAAAAAATATAAATCTACTGATCAAAATAAAGAAGAATCACAAAAGGTAGAGGAGTATAAGAAGAAAGATAAGTGTGAAGAAGAAAAGAAGGATGAGCCAGAGAAGAAAATAGAAGAAAAATCTGTAGAGACACCCAAGGTGGATGGAGAGACGTCTTCACCAAACTGATAGGTGCACCCTGAGAAGAAAACACAAGAAGAATCTTCTAAAAATCCTTCACCAAGCACTTCAGAGAGAACAAATGAACTAGCAATGGTAGTTCATACATCTGCGTCCCCACAAGTCTCAAAGAAGAAGAAGAGAAAACATAAGAATCTAGTAACTCTGGATGAAATCATTGAGATACTAGTTTGTGATCCAAGGACGTTCGATCCAACTGAATTGACCAAGTATGCACAACTCTATGAGAGAAAGGAAATGCAAGACAAATTAAGGAAAGCCACAAAGGAGGCAAAGGTACTAGAAGTGGCAAGAGGGATACTTCAGCAAATAGTACTAGATGTAGATGTTGAGCAAACAACCCCGATGCTTGATCAACTAGTGGTTCTCATAGAGGCAATCACATCACACAACATCGATGCTGAGAAGGTCATGGAAGAAAGACTTGAACAGAAGTATGAGTTCAAGCTAGCTGAGAAGATAAGCTAGGAAGTAGAATTGAAAAAGGTAAAGATTTCTGAATTGGTGAGCACAATTGATCCAAACATCTGCGAAGCTATTACTTTCATACAAAAATTGTGTACACTTGATCAAATCACACAAGAGTATACCGAAAAGATAGTACAAATTGATGCTGATCTTAAGACAAGTGCACAAAGTCTCACAAATAATGAAGAGGTAATTAAATTGCACAATGAGCAACTCAAACAGGCTTGGAAATTGAGATAGGACATACAGATTGCAGAGACAACACAGAAATGAGGTAAATGAGCTCCAAACTCAACTCTTACCGACACTTTCACTACTGCAACAACATGTGACAGAGGCAAACACACTAATTGCCACCCCAGAAATGTCTGTCCTAGACAACATTTATGATATGCACGCAAGGCTAGAGCTAGAGCACATGGCCCTAGAACTACTAAAAGAAAAATGGAAGAAATTTCTTGAAGATATCAAGACAACCCATTCCCATATTATTGATGCATTGTAAGTTGCACATTTTTGTCAATTTTTGGCATCTTATAAGTTGTACATTTTTGTCATGAGTATCAAATAAAGGGGGAAATGATATGTATAGCTCACTCAGTATAAAGGGGGAAGAGATATGTACAAGAGGAAATGAAAGAAGGAAATGAAATGTATAGTATAGAGGCAAGTATACACATGTATATATATACTTATACTGTACCGATGCATACCATTAGGGGGAGTCATACAATGAAAAGGATATAGACATGGTGTACATACTAAACACTTTAGTATTATGCACATATCAGTTTTTGATACTAATGTTAAAGGGGGAGATTGAAGGCATTATATTTTTCCATTAGTATACACAAGGAAAAACATGATCTACACCATCGGTTTACACTACATTGAAAAATAGGGAACAACACTACCTGACGCCAAGGTTACCCGATAGTGCCAAGTTCAAAGCATCCTGAAAAACACTATTCAGTGTTACTCAATGACAAAAAGGGTAAAGGAGCCCGACAGGTAACAAAATTTCAACCCGACGGAACAAAAAAGAGAGGAACCCAACTGACAAAGGGAACCCGATGATCAGCTCAATAAAGGAACACTAACAGAATTTTAGTTCAACTCGACGACCAAGAACTGACAGTTAATTACATCCTACAAAAAGTGGATTTGACTTTTCACGTCAGATAATCACTAAAGTTGTATTTGTAGCTTCTTGATTTTCTTTTAAATCCATCATGTGCAGAGGAAGAAATGTATTTATTATTGTTTTAATTAGTTTTACTGATTTAAAACATGCAAACTAAAGATCAAGGTCAAGTTGTAAACCTCAGATCTAAGAGTTAACATTGTATCAAATACTTGTATAAATAGATGCTCAATATAGTGTAAGTAGTTGTTGTTCAATGAAGATTATAGCCACAGAGAGCATCTAAAGACTAGACAAGATATTTCATGCAGAAGGATAGAAAATAATCAAATTAGTTTCAAGTACAAGAACACAAACACCGGCGAGTAGAGAAAGGTATTAATCAGTCACTTAAGGTGATATTATTATTATGAGAGCTTTAATGGATATGTAATCAACAATTGTAGATTGCATACAATCAGGTCAATCATATGTACTCATTCTAACAAGTGTAGTACACTTAAGAAATACTTTCAAGAAAGGTGGACCTAACAGTCCTAATGTAAATCTCTTAACTGAGTGCACACTTAAATCAGTGTTGCTAAAGCTCTTAATAGAGTAGATATTAAACGGTCTCCACCTTAATACTCCTAATATGGTAGATCATCAAAATTGATCAATTGTAAGCCTTTATTGGCTACCTTCCATTCTATAGATAGTGAAGCTTTGTGGGTGCCATCCCCACCACAATTTTTACTTCCTAACAAGAGTTTTCTGCAATATCATATCTTGTGTTATGTGTTTATTACTTTCATGAATGTTTCTATGAATTTTGCAAACAATTAAAGATTATTAATTAATGTTACATGCATAATAAAGAACAACAGTAATGGTCGGTAATACAGTAATGAATGATTACTAAATGATGAATGGTGAAAAGAGTTAAAATTTTTAGAGGTACCGATTCACCCCTCCCCTCTTAGTAGTACTTCCAATTAATCCCAACAAAAAGGGTATCCAGATCTACACTTTAATTCACTATCCCAAAATTGTACCTACAAGAAAAATGGTTTGTTTGTTGGAGGGGGAGGGGTTTGCCTTGGTTAAACCCCGGTTTTGGAATTAACCTTATAATCTAATTGAAATTGCATAAGTAAACAAAGTAAATAAAAGAATTCGCCTTTCTTGTATAGAAGCCCTTGTGGTGGATTTGAATCCTTGGATCCACAAGTATGTATGCACCAAATAGATGTAGAATGTAGAATGTAGTATGTAGGATCTCTCAAATCAATTGCTTTTGGATCTTCAACACCAATCTTGAATGTATCTTGGAATAGGAAGAGGCTTGCATGGATTTGGATGGAGAAATCTCCAATAAGAGGGCTCCATAGAGCTTGAATCCTTCAATGGCTACCAATGGACCTCCTTGATGAATTGGATGCTTGACTTCTTGAATGATTGAATGCTTGAGAGTAGATTCTTGCTTCAATAGATCATGCATAGATTTTTTATGGAATTGCTTCTTGCATCTTAGACAAAATGAGAGGAGAAAGCTTCCTTATATACAAATCTAGGACAAAATATTCTAGAGAGGCCTACATAGGAGAATTAAATTCCCATTAGACCTATTCCCCTATAAGTGGACCTATATTAAATATAATTTAAGATTCATCATTTTGGAACCCAAAACAGTCGTCCTGGAAGTGGGAATTAACTCTTTTCAAAGCCCGATATCTGAAAACCCCAGAAACTTGAAATCTGGACCTTGGGCCAGAAATAGGTCAATTATTACCTAGGTCAAGGTCAAGGTCAACCTTGACCTAGGTCATGGTCAAGGTTGACCTTGACCTTGAAGGTCAACCTTGAACCTGAGGTCAAGAATCTCATATCTGCAGTTTTAGGGTGCCAAAAATAAGCCGGAAAAAGTGGTAAATGGGGTAGAACAGGGGAGAAAGCCATATCCAATTCAAAGACCCATTCAAGGAACTTGAAATGACCCCAAACCACTTACTTGGAAGGATAAACCAGTCTACATTGGAAGTGCTTCCATTTTTATTCTATACATTTAGCCCCCACTTTAGCAAGAGTATGGACTCGATGCAAACTCTTGGTAAAGGAGATCATGAAGAAAAGATAATATTATTAAAATTAAAAGGGACAAAGGAATCCTCAAGCCCCCAAGGACTTAAGTCTTTATCAACCCTAAGATCACAATAATAGAGACATCACTATTCAAAGAGAAAGAGAGAGAGAGGAGTGGCTAGCTCGCTGAGTAAGTTGTGTATCTCACTGTGAACGACAAAAGGATAAGATGGCCCACCAAGAAAGCACTTGATAGTCACACTATAAAGTTGTGCACCTTCTTGTGGCTTTGTGCATGTATGTAGTGCATTTCTAATGTATTTTATGAAGTACCCATGGATCCATATCCTTATATCACCTTGGAATACATTTGTAAAATGTGTATCTCTTCAGGATTTAGCAACTTATGTGTGTTACCTTCTAAGGATTTAGCATATTAAATTGTAATTGAATGTGTATCTCTTCAAGATTAATCAACTTATGTGTGTTACCTTCAGAGGATTTAGCATGCTTCAAAATAGAAGGTTAGAACAAAAATGCATAACATATAACGAGGGAGGCCGTATATAGGCCCCCTTCCTTAAGATGGAAAAAATGCATACTATTTTGACATGTTAAGGAAAGAAAAGAACAAGGATAAATCCTTCTTAAACTTCAAGAAAATATCCATAGACAACACCTAGTCCAAGCCAAGAAGGTCACAACTCCTATTAGGCCATGGAAGGGATGAATGCAAAGAGATATCATGCAAGAAGTGAAAAAGTAACCCTTGTGAGGGATAACACAGTATTCAGTTTCCAAGGTGAGAGATTTATCAACCATGGAAAACCAATGTTAAACAAAGAAATAGGTTATGATCAAGGACATAGATCCTCAATGCAAACCAAAATGTTCATGTATGATTAGATATCACATAATAGATAGATACTGCTTAACCAAGGGAAAAGTGGATCCCAGAAAGACAGAAAAGAAGGAGATGACATCCTTGCCCCCCAAGCATAGGAACAAGGATGAAAGGGGACCTATTATATCACTCAAAAAACTATGCATGACAATGAGCCCCCAAGGATTAGGCTAACATTACTTAAATAATGTAGAGCTCCATAATAGGAACATAAATGTTATTTAGAGAAAATAGGATTGAAATACAACTCATTGCCACATGTTAAATAAATAAATTTACTATCAATGAGCTTCCTAATATTATAATGTAAGGCATGATATTCATTAGTAGAGTGATCATGAAATCTATGATACAAACAAAAAGGAAGAGTATTTCAGTGTGAACTATGTTTATTTTTGCGTTTAGGTCTAGTAATCATCTTAGCACGAAGGAGTTGAGGAAAAAGAACTTCTTGGTCAAATTCCTTCATAGGTTCATCATGTTTTGAAGTGTTATTTAAGATGTTGGTAATATTGATATGTTGTTGAGGATTAAATCCCAATCCATAAGAATGCTCATGCCCCCCATTCTGTAAGGGCATTTGAATTCCCTGTTTATGCTTACCACATCCTTGACCATGGAATCCTTGTTTAACTAGTAAATGATAACCATGACCATAACAAGAAGCCATATCAGAAGGATTCAATGCAACTTCAGTAGTCACTATGTCATTACTAGTAGGTTTGATAGATTCATAGTGGGTAGAAGCATCAAAAAATTTATTATGAAGGGAATGAGAAGTAGAAGCAAAAGCTCATTGTTCAAACTCTCTTTGTTGCTTCATAAAATCAAGATTAGAAACCTTATACTCTCCAATAAAGGTAGGATTAAAATCCAAGCTTCCCCAATCATCTCCAGGAAGAGCATTAGAGGAATAAGTATTACTATTAGGAATAGGAGTATTGTGGGTTTGAATATTCAAATGAGGATTTGGCACATCATTCGCATGAAGTGTATATATCATGTTGTTGTGAATAAACTTGACTTTATTGTGAAGGGTGGAAGGAACAGCATGCATCTCATGCAACCAAGGTCTACCCAAAAGAAGGTTATAATTAAGAGGTCTGGGCATAAAATGCAAAGGATTATTCAGAATGATTAGACCTACTTTGATAGGTATGGTAATGATGCCCAAAGTGTTATTAGCATTGTTATCAAAGCTACGTATAGGAGAATTATCAAGTTGTATAGTTGAAAGATCGGATTTAATTGCTTTGAGCATGTCCATGCTACAAATATTAAGCCCAGATCCATTATATATCTAGGTCCTATGAATGATACTATTATTGATAGTAACAACAACCATAAGAGCATCATATTGATTCTGAACTTCTTCAGAAGGTAAATCCTTTTGAGTAAACACAATTTTAGGAGGACCCAGGGTAGAATGCATGCACTATAAGAAGGCATTGATGTTATCTTGATTAGGAGGTGGAGTGGAAAGAGTTTCTAGAGCTTTTTGCAATGCTTCATGGTAGGTAGGTGAAGTTTGAAGAATCTCCCATTAAGAAATCTTGGCAGGGGTATTGCACAATTGGTTTATCAAATCATACTCCATGCTAGGAAGATGGGGTGGAGGAGGAAGAATGGGTTGAGAAGGTGGTAAATAAGTAGGAACCACCAGATTAGGTTGAGGTTTATTCCTTGTACGATAGGTGTGAGCTATAGAATCTTGATCATTGAAAGACTCTAAAGACTCCATAGGTTTACCTTTGATAGTAATGTGAGGACAACCTTTGATAGTCAACAAGGGTTTTGGATAAACCATGTTAGTTGTCTCAACACTACAAATATATTCACAAGAAGGAAGAAAAGAAGACATCCTAGGAGGAGATGAGGTAGGATCTTGATTCTCCATAAGATCATCACTAAGAGGGAGAGCATTAAGGGAATTCATATTATTCTCCGCTAATGCCTCATCATGAGAAGGAATCCCAAATTGAGGTAAAGAATCTATAATGTTTTCTTCTTTCTCTAAAATGTCTACATAAGAGGAGTGTGTTTTAGAAAAAGAGTCACCATAATGTATGAATATGTCATCTATTAATAAATCACCCTCTTGTATCAAAGCATCTTCACAAAGAGGGGATAAATCAATGTCTTTATCCAAGGGTTCATCCCAAAAATTAGGATCATCCACAATGGCTTCATGAGGAAGAGAGTAATCAACATGAAAATCCAAAGGTTCATCCCAAATAGGAGGATTAGCATCCCTGTCAATAAATCACATTGTAGGAGCACCATAAATCACTAAAGCTTGATCCCTAATGAGAAAAGAAGGTAAATTATTTTCTAAAGTAGGCTCATAGAAAAGACATATATTAGGAGAAGAATTAACATCAATCCTCAACTCATATCCATAAAGAGAAATATGATGGAGAGAAAGATTAAAGTCATCTTCTTTCTCTAATATATCCTTACAAGGTAATACAAGAGAGGACAAAGCAATATCGTACACACTAAATAAAGTCTTTTTGGGTGTAACATCATTCAATGGTAAGGTAAGAGGAGGATGTTGTTTAATCCCAAAAGTTATAGAAGGATGTTTGGAAAACACTTGAAACAACTTGTGCAACATGATAACGAATAAATAAATGCATAGAAAATAGGTCTAAATGCATTCAAATGAAATCTATAAGTATGAAAATGTAAATTTTTTTGTATTTTTAACGAAATATTGTGGTTTTTTTTTTATATATAAGGGAAAAAGCATAAAATAAATCTGCTTTTAATTGCATGTAAGATCCAACACAAGATGCAAATCTAACACCAAAAATAAAGAGTTGTCTATCGCGGGTTCACCAAAATCTAATATAGAAAATATGGATAGGGTTTAGAACAATGGAGATTTGCTCATAGAAGTGACCCTATGCACATATTATCCACTTTACATTTAATTGTAATTGATAAGGGGTGTAAATATGGAAATGATTGTAAAGGAAAATGGAATAAAATACATACATCTGAAAAAGAACCTGCAGAAAACCCTGTCAAATGGTCTCAAAACCTATTGATTTTTAAGTTCTTAAACCAAAACTGCGAGATCCACAAAACCCAGAAACCTTTTTCTTTTCTGAGAAAGGTCAATTCTGACCCTCAAGTCAATGTCGACCTTGACCCAGAATTTTTTATTCTGACCTAGGTCAGGGTTGAGGACATCCTTGACCTAGGTCAGGGTCGACCTTGACCCCAAAATGTTGACCTTGACCTGCACAACTCTGACAAAAAATTTGTTCGTGGATCCTGAAATTTTGTCGAAAAGGGTATCCAGATTTGCACTTTAATTCGCTGTCCCAAACCTGTACCTACAAGAAAAATGGTTTTTTTTTTGGGGGGGGTAGGGGTTTGCCTTGGTCAAACCCTGATTTTGGAATTAACCTTATAATCAAATTGAAATTGCATTAGTAAACAAAGTAAATAAATGAATTCACCTTACTTGTATAGAAGCCCTTATGGTGGATTCAAATCCTTGGATCCACAAGTATGTATGCACCAAATGGATGTAAAATGTAGAATGTAGGATGTAGAATGTCTCAAATCAATTTCTTTTGGATCTTCAACATGAATCTTGAATGGATCTTTGAATAGGAAGAGACTTGCATGGATGTGGATAGAGAAATCTTTAATAAGAGGGCTCCACAGAGCTTGAATCCTTCAATGGCTAACAATGGACCTCCTTGATGAATTGGATGCTTGATTTCTTGAATTTTTGAATTATTGAGAGTAGATTCTTTCTTCAATAGATAATGCATAGAGTTTGGATGGAATTGCTTCTTGCATCTTAGAGAAAATGAGAGGAGAAAGCTTCCTTATATACAAATCTAGGACACAATCTTCTAGAGAGGCCTACATAGGAGAATTAAATTCCCATTAGACCTATACCCCTAGAAGTGGACCTATATTAAATATAATTTAAGATTCATCATTTTGGAACCCAAAACAGCCGACCCAGAAGTGGGAATTAACTCTTTCCGAAGCCCGATATCCAGAAACCCCATAAACTTGAAATCTGGACCTTGGGCCAGAAAAAGGTTGATTCTGACCTAGGTCAAGGTCAAGGTCAACCTTGACCTAGGTTAGGGTTGAGCTTGACCTTGACCTAGAAGGTTGACCTTGACCCTGAGGTCAAGAATCTCAGATCTGTAGTTTTAGGGTGCCAGAAATAGGTTGGAAAAAGTGGTAAATGGGGCAGAATAGGGGAAAAAGCTAGATCCAAGTCAAAGACCCATTTGAGGCACTTGAAATGACCCCAAACCACTTACTCGAAAGGCTAAACCAGTCTACAATGGAAGTGTTGCCCAAATTTTTCATCCTATGCAATTTGGCCTGGTCTGCCCTGTGTGACCGTCTAATCCCTTTATCCCTCCTAAAAGTGCCTGTTTACCGATTTTCGGTACCAAGATCAATCGGGTGGACTTGTTATGTTTTGAATGGATTAGGTTGTCCTGGTTCCTTGTCCTATCCTCTGTTCAGTCTGGCCATCCACTGTCATGTTCTCAAATCTTCAAGTCTGCACTTAACCAAATTTGTAAAACCCTGAAAACACTTAGTCTTCCAATGATAAACGATGAAATTAAAGCCCTAAGCCTTGGCATTCTATTTCGCTGTTACTTTTTCCTTTCACTTAAGGCATGTGCTTTTATCTTGGTCACCTCGTCACGTTATCCTGAGCGAATATTCCATATGTCTCCCCGACTTTGCATTTCCCTTGTGTCGCGTGGTCTCGAAATGATTCAGCATATTCCCTCAGTGTTATGAGACTTAGCGATTTCATCTTAATTGGGAAGTCGCAGGATGGCCATGTCATAAGGCTCGAGGAAGATGGGACCCACCACTCAGTCGGGTGATCACGATAGGTTCTTGACAGTTAAAGGAATTTTCTCAGACTCAGCGACTACTTCATGTCGCGTTATCGCCGGATCAGTCATGGCTAACAGTTAGTCGCGTCTTCAGTCGCGTAGTCTCGTGATGAAACGGCGGTTAAGAAATTTTAATAGAGACCCCGTGACTACCCGTCTATGGTCTACAGTAATCCTTAGTCAGGATGTCGCCAGAGTAGGGTGATGACTCAGTTCTCCAGTGTGCAGCAGGTGAACCAATGACTGTGCGACATGTGTCACAAGGTGGATGGATTTTAAGGATCATCGGGTGGTCGCCAGAAGGAAAAAGGAGGATTTGGCGACAATGAGACTAAGGTAATTTTCCTTTGGTCATGAATTCTGGGAAGAAAAGTTCCCTAAGGATGAAGTCCTCCCAACTCAGCAAAGAAGGTATGTCGCGCAGTCGCCAGGCAATGTTGATCAAAGAAAAAGGGGCCCACGAGTGTGCGATCAACAAGAAAATGAAGGTGATCGCTCAGTCGCCGGTCAGAAATAGAGAAAGGGAGATTAGCTCATGAGTATGCGATGAGCAAAGGAAATAAGGTTTCACTCGGTCACTGATCAACTCAGATGAAAAGAGGGCAGCTCACGAGCTTGCGACTGAGGTAAAAAAGAGACAGCGTCGCTCACTCGCGGAGAGGATAAAAATAGAGTAAAGAGCTGAGCGAGTGCGTGATCAGACATAATATGAGGTGAAGAGATGGATGCCGCTCAGTCACTCAAAATCAAAATTTAGTTTAACACAGCCTGCGACTGTGTGATGATTGGGTAGATGAAAGTTTTAAGATCCTAGGTTGTTCAGTTTGCGGAAGAGAGATTTTTTGCTCGGCTTGCAGGGGTTTTCAAAGGTTCGTCAGAGTATTCTAAATTGCAGAATTATGCACAAAACAGTTGGCTGATATCTGAGATAGATTTATTTCAATATTGGTAACAGAAAAGGAGATTCAGCGTGCGACAGGTCAAGGAACAGATGGCATCGCTTACTCAGCGAATGAAAAGAAACAGAAATATCAGATATTTTCCCAGATGCTGGAAGGATCATATTTTTTTTTTGAAAGGTCAGAAGAGTTATTGCAATTCAGAGACTTGTGTGACTCTTCTAGAGGGATAAGACTGCTTCTGAGAAGGGGCATTTATGTTGATATTTCCTGGGTATGACTTTTGGGTCACCAGCTGGTATTTTTGCAGACTCTTGAAGAGTTAGACGGCGGCTGGGCAGGACAATTCCGATCCAGAAGTTATTGCTCTCCAAAATGCAGTTGGCTAAGTTGTATAAGTATGAGTTGAGGACTCATTTTTAAGAAGTTCTAATTTTATGTAAGGAGGCACACTTTGTGACATTTTTCTGTCCTTGGTGTATTTTTGTGCATAAGTCTGTAACTCATTGTGAGAGATAATATGCAGAGCTTGAAGTTCTTGGGGCCAATTTATTGAATTGTGTCAGCCTTGTCTCTTTTCTGTTTGTTTGTATGCATTTTAGATGGTTGATGGGCTAATTGTGAAAGATTTTATTTCCTTTTAATCATGTCCCTTCGTAGCATCTACTTGCAGAAGAGTATGTTTTCTTGCAGGTTGTAACTCGTGTCTTCATTTTAAGCTGTTAACTATGAAGTTTTTCCTCTTAACTAGTTTAATCATGACCTTGTTATGAAATATTGATGCATGCCTATACAAGAGATTTGTGTTTTACCTCCAATTCAATTAAGTTGACCCAGGGCTTTATCCTATGTATGTTATGTTTTCATGTCAAACTCGGTGCATCACCTAGTAGGTAGTTTGCTTCCAGTTATTTTCCTTTCCATGCAATCCTTCTACCCCTTTTCCCCTCAAGTTTACTTTCCTGTTTAAGAGCAAGCTAAGGTGATTATCCAAGAGGAACCAGCCTAGAATCTAGAGGTCTCATCTCGGTTAGTAGAGGTCCCACAACCTTGAGATGACTCCCTTGTTATACTGGATTATCAAGACCAAGAGAGCTTGAGATCAGAGGCGCAAATTTAGTGTATAACATTTCTGGCATGCCCGGTGGGACCACACTGAAGTTAAGATCAAAGTCAAAAGGTGTTCCTGTTGGTTCATCTGTATAAAGAGATTCAGTACACAAGGTCTATCAATATAGACCCAAGCTCAAGGATTCCCCACCTTGGCACCAGTGTGGGACTGAAGTTCACATTCATGTTGAAGATATGCTATCTCTGATATGTTGGTAGCATGTTGTAGAC
>MU223373.1:2654610-2672481 GCA_018584345.1 Thuja plicata | reverse complement strand
TAGAATCTGGAGGTCTCATCTCGGTTAGCAGAGGTCCCACAACCTTGAGATGACTCCCTTGTTATACTGGATTATCAAGACCAAGAGAGCTTGAGATCAGAGGCGCAAATTCAGTGTATAACAGGAAGTGCTTCCATTTTATGACTATATAGTTACCAACTCGTAGAGTGGTGTTGGAGAATTCATAGGATAGTTGAGCAGTGGCTTGAAAGATCCTAGAAGAGAGGGTAGGATCTTGTGAAGGCTAGGATCAGTAAGAGTATTAGTTAGGTTTTTGTAAGCACACTTTGAGAGTAGCTATCAATTTTCTTGTGACATTTATGAGGGTTTGAAGCCATATCCATGTATTCTTTCTAAGCATGTTTCTTTTCCCTATAGTTATAGCTATGAAGTTCATGGACTTGGAATTCTTTATTTCCTTGTATTTGAAGCTTTTTGCACACTATTGTTGAAATATAAAGTGGGTTCCATTCTCTATTGATTGCAGCTACCTTGCAAGGGATTTTTTGACTTCTTACGACCATGGATGTGAGTAAGATATTTGTTATAGTGGCATTTGAAATTTTACCTCTTGATTGATCATCAAGGGTTTTATGTTTTCTTGTAACTGTGGCTTCATTTCTCCTAAAACCTTGATGCCATTCTTTTTTTAGGTTGTAGATGTATATACTATCTGGAGTGATTTTAAAACTTTAGTTGCACTAGTTCATATGTTCACAATTGAAGCCTTCTTTCCATGGTAAGATATATGCTCATACATTTATACCATGAGTCAGGCCAGTGATGCATTTTATTGTGTCCTCCATAGAAAAGATACCTCTTTGTTTAAACTTTAAGATTCTAGCATACCCATACTGGTAAGATATTAACCATGTTATCTTTGTCCCTCTAATTGTTTTAATGATGATCATTTATATTAGCATTTAAAAAGTATCCTATGTGTACTATGATCCTCTATTGTTATTCTCCCTCCTTTATGTCTGTCTTTGTTACTATTGTTTTAAAATTTTGCATAGATAATTGGCATTGTTCCCTAAATGTTGTTTTAATAGTAGCTGATGTTTACAATGATTTGATATGAATATGCCTTTTAGCATCGATATCCACTACTACATCTGTACTTTGACATCATTGATGATGCTTTTTGATTCATTTGATTGATCTCTCATTGAAGTAACTTCCTTGGGATCACTCATATGTTTTTTTCCTTTGTATATGTGATTGTGCTTTACCATTAAGAATGCTGAAAAATGCATCCGTTCATGATTCAATTAAACATACCACTACCTTTTTCATTTATAAAGTAACATGTTGACTAGAATCACTGCATTCCGCTGTCCATTTGGTTGTCGATGCTCCTTCTTTCTTTGTTGAAGATCATTATTTTCTATATGCTCTTATCACCTTAATTATTCTCTATGAAGAGTGATTAGATGTCATTATTTTTGACAAATATGTGCTGGTTACATTTTGAATTCACTATCTTTATGCATGTTGATGCTTTACAACATCATGGTTGCTCTTACTTGTATAACTGCCCTTTCTATAGAAATAATATCTTTGATTTTTGTAGCAGCATTATTGTCTCTA
This sequence comes from Thuja plicata, assembly GCA_018584345.1. Lineage (NCBI taxonomy): Eukaryota > Viridiplantae > Streptophyta > Pinopsida > Cupressales > Cupressaceae > Thuja > Thuja plicata. The sequence continues at coordinate 2,670,891 of MU223373.1, read as the reverse complement.
GAATTTTTCTTGTAGCAAGTTATCTCTGCATTAAAAAATGATCCTCTTGTTCTGTTTTGAATATTTATCATGTCATGCAACTGAAATTGACTTTTAGAACTGCATAATTAATATTTATCAGCATGTCATTTAGGCAATGACTGGTCTCCCTCATTATTTGTTTATTTATTTTATTTACCTATCCATGTATATGTCGTTCTTTGTTTACATTGGATAAGTTAGTCTCACAACTTGTGTGATACAAGTGTACATTTCATGATTAATTGAATTATCTTTGATATAGAATCTTGCAAAAGCCATTACATGTTAAATGTATTTTGAATAATTGCAAGAAACTATCAGATAATATTTTGCTTTTGTTTATGCACTCTAATTTAGGAGAGGTAAAAAAATACACCTTTTATTCTCTCAATTTCACATCCATGAGCTCTACCCGATTGAGGTGTAGCGAAAATTGGTAACATGTATTATATTTAACTTACATGAATAATTGTTTAAAAATTTATTTTTAGTTTGGTGCTACAAGTGTTATTTTGTTTATGTATGCCCTTTTTGGACTAAATGTTTTAAGTTGTATGGTGGATTTCAATTGTACCAGAGGCATGGGATAGGTGCTTGATTTAGGGATTTTTAAGGTTTTTTTTGTAATCAATTTTATGGTTCATTTTCTTTTACGGGTTCACTCTATGTTTTATGGAGCTTGGTTTGGACTTGTGATATTTGTGTCTTCATGGGAGTAATTGGTGTCTTTGCATTTATGATGTTAGTGGAATATGTCTCTTATGAGATTTATGATTTTTCAAAAGAATGGTGCTTGGTTTCTATAATGTTATTTGTCAAGGTCATGCCATTATGTGAATCATGATTTGGACTATACCTTGAGTCTTGTGATTGTCCTTATGTAATTTGTTCCATGAAGTGGTTATTATGTGAGAATTAGCACCCCATGTAATTGTGATGGGCATATGAGGGATTTCATTATTTATTTGAGATTATTATGCCCCTTTTGGTTTTGATTTGGTGGGGGAGGGTTTTCTAGGAGCATAGCTTGGAGGGTGGATCAAAATGGGGGTTAGGGCCCAAAGTGGTCAGTCTAGGGTAACCCATTGTGGAGTTTTAATCAAGTGAAAACATAATTAAAATGAACTAGGTTAGGTTATACATTAATCAAGATAATTGAGATACCTCACACATGGCCTTGAGTTCTTGTAAAAACTAAGGATGGGTTGGAGAAGGTTTAGTCATCCATGGGGCGTTGATTTTTGAAAATCAACATCCTTGCCCTTGCAAAGGGATTGTGGTTCCACATGCGTTCCACCTAGGGGTCGAGGTACATAGAGACTTGTAGGATAAATCAGGTGTGGTGACACTCTCCAACATGTGTCTTAGGATTCCCTCATGTCAGCCTTGCGGTTTTCCTCTGGTATAGTGTCATATCCGGTGGCTATTGAACATGCCAAATAATTGACAGGGGGTGAATTGGTTATTCACAAAAAATTTCCTTTACTTATGTTAATCCAATAAATACTTAAACCAATCAAAAATGATAAAACATGAAAGCAAAAAAACAACAACACATTGAACACCATAATTTATGTGGAAACCCAAACTGGGAAAAACCATGGAGAAACTAATTCTCATGAAATGAACACCGATTAAGGTGACAAAAGTTAAGGTGATTTATACAAGGGCTCACTACCAGTTGGGCTAACTGCCCATAAAATAAGAAAGGCTAATGGCCAATACAAATTGGCTCACTACTAATAAGATCACTGCCAACATAGGCTTACTGCTAGAATATAAGAAATGAAAGTTAAATCCATCATTGAAGTTGTTGACACCCAAATTTGCAGGCTCAAATTTGACACAGAAGTATTTTGTATGGCTAAAATACTTGATTATTTAGTAGTGTTTTTAAATAAACTATACTTCTTATATTTTTCAAAATAAAATATGTTTACCCTTGTCAAACAAATGAAATCTATCATTAGGGTAAAATTTATTTTTCAAAAAGGGAAATGTATTTTCTTTTGAAAATATTAATATTTGTTTAGAGTAAATTTTAATATTGGAAGATTTCAAAATGCATACTCGAATAGTTGAATATACCCTATTTGAAAATAGAAAAGAAATAGTTTTAAATAAAAATATTTTTACAAAAGGGTGGGAAGAGGGAGTTGAACACTCAACCTCTCGACCCTACCCTCTTTTCTATCCTAACTACCCATCCTACCCTAACCAATTGATCTGTTATATTCCTTGAAAATAATTGTTAGGGTGAAAAGATATAATTATAACACTTTTACGTTCTAGTAAATAAAATGATAATATTGAGATTGATCTTTCACGATGATGCTTTGAGATATTGAAATATACTCTTTTTACCTTATGATTATTCTTGAAAATATTTATTAAGGTTGTATAGTCAGAAAATGGAAGCACTTCCATTTTGGACTAGTTTAACCCTCTGAGTAAGTGGTTTGGGGTCAATCAAGTGCCTTGAATGGGTCTGTGACTTGGATCTAGATTTTCCCGTGTTCTTCCCCCCTTTCCACTTCTCTTCGGCCTATTTATGGCACCCTGATCTACAAATCTAAGTTTCTTGACCTCAGGGTCAAGTTCAACCTCAACCCTGACCTAGGTCAAGGTCGACCCTGACCTAGGTCAGAGTCAACCTTGATTGTGACCCAGGGTCCAGATTTCAAGTTTCCAGGATTTCTGAATGTCGAGCTTCAGAAAGATTTAATTCCCACTTTTGGGTCAACTATTTTGGTCTTCGAGGCAAGGATTCTTGAAATTATATTTAATATAGGTCCACTTATAAGGGTATAGGTCTAATTAGAATTTAATTCTCCTATGTAGGCCTCTCTAGAAGATTTTTCCCTAGATTGGTATATAAGGAATCCTTCTCCTCTCATTTTCTCTAAGACATACACACAAAAGAACGTGATCACTTATGCACATGAAGGATAATATATTGAAACAAGTATCCCCTCTCAAGTATTCAAGAATTCAAATACATTCAAGAATTCAATTCATCAAGGAGGTCCATTGGTAGTCATTAAAGGATTCAAGCTCTATGGATCCCTCTTGTTGAAGATTTATCCATCCACATCCATGCAAGCCTTTTCCTATTCCAAGATCCATTCAAGATTTGTGTTGAAGATCTAAGAGAAATTGATTTGAGACATCCTCCATCCTAAATTCTACATTCTAAATTCATTTGGTGCATACATACTTGTGGATCCAAGGATTTGAATCCTCCACAAGGGTTTCTATATAAGCAAGGTGAATTTGTTTATTTCCTTTGTTTATTTATGCAATTTCAATTATACTTTAAGGATAATTCAAAAACCAGGGTTTGACCAAGGAAAACCGCTCCTCCCAACAAATAAAACCATTTTTCTTGCAAGTACAGGTACATGACATCGAATGTAAGAGCAAATTTGGATACCCTTTCTTGCCAACTTTCAGGATCCGTGAACAGAATATCCGTCGGAGCAGTGCAGGTCGAGGTCAAAAATTTTGGGTATGATTGTGCCCCCACAAAGAGGTCAAGGTTGACCTGACTCAAAAAGAAAAATATTTCTAGGTTTTGTCCTTCTCTGTGTTTCTGTTCTAGATTCGGTTGCAGAATTTCTCGAAACTCAACACAGACATAAAAAAATATGCTTTTTTAGATCTGATATACTTTGAGGTTAGTACTTGTCTTCCATTCATTTCAATTATGGTCTTAATAAATTCTATTATATACTCTTCATCCATTATTTAGGACTATAAGACTTTCTTCTTTCTTCCTATTTATGATCGATTGATACATTTGTGCATTAACCATTTTCTTATGGTTGATCAAAGTGGATTTTTCATTTGTGAAATTTGGGGCTAGGAGGAAAATCTTATCTTCCCTTCAATACCATTTCCAAATCATCAAACATATCTCCATATACTTTCCATATTTATCATCATCTTTGAAGGATAATCTATTGAAGCAAGCATCTACTCTCAAGTATTCAAGCATTCAAAGGCATTCAAGCATTCATTTCATCAAGGAGGTCCATTGGTAGCCATTGAAGGATTCAAGCTCTATGGAGCCCTCTTGTTGAAGATTTCTCCATCCACATCCATGCAAGAATTTTCCTATTCCAAGATCCATCCAAGATTGGTGTTGAAGATCTAAGAGAAATATATTTGAGACATCCTACATTCTACATTCTACATTCATTTGGTGCATACATACTTGTGGATCCAAGGATTTGAATCCTCCACAAGGGTTTCTATAAAAGAAAGGTGAATTTTCTTATTTGCTTTGTTTATTTATGCAATTTTAATTATACTTTAAGGTTAATTCCAAAACCGGGGTTTGACCAAGGAAAACCCCTCCCCCCAACAAACAAAACCATTTTTCTTGTAGGTATAGGTACATGACAACGAATGTAAGAGAAGATTTAGATACCCTTTTCAGCCAACTTTTAGGATCTACAAACAAAATTTCCGTTGGAGAAGTGTAGGTCAAGGTCAAAATTTTAGGGTACAATTGCACCCTCGTAAAGAGGTCAAGGCCGAACTGACTCAAGAAAGAAAAATATTTCTGGGTTTTGTCCGTCTCCACATTTTTGTTCCAGATCCGGTTGCATAATTTCCTAAAACTCAACACAGACATCAAAAAATAGGTTTGTTTAGATCTTCTATATTTTGAGGTTAGTACTTGTCTTCCATTCATTTCAATTAAGGTCTTAATCAATTCTATTATAAACTCTTCATCCATTGTTCGGGATTGTAAGGCTTTCTTCTTTCTTCCTATTTCTGATCGATTGATACATTTGTGCATTAACCATTTTCTTATGGTTGATCAAAGTGGGTTTTTCCTTTGTGAAATTTGGAGCTAGGAGGAGAATATTATCTTCCCTCAATACCATTTCCAAATCATCATGCATATCTCCATATTATTTCCATATTTATCATCATTATTATTTTATCCTCTACATTTTGGTGAACCCGCGAAAGACAACTCTTTCTTTTTGGTGTTAGATTTACATTTCATGTTAGATCTTGCATGCATATTAGATTAGCCTTATTTTATGTCCTTGCATTTATATTTTCTTAGTTTAGGTCATTTACATTGCATTGGTGTATGAGCTTCACTACCTCTAGTCCTACCTATAATATCCTAGTTAAAAGAAGTTGTAGACTTATGGGTTCCTTTGATCTTGAGTCTTCCTCTCCTTTCCTTGGGGAAACCTTGCCTGATATTCTTATCATGGACATGTCAATTACCTATTTACAGGGGTGTTGACCTTATCTTTTTCAAACAACTTATCTTTGTCTTGATGTGTTCCCATAAAGATCATAGGTCTGGATTGTTTTGTGGTCCCAAATCGATCTCACACTTCAACTACATTCTTTGACTACATGCATTCCCATAAAGATCATACATTAGTCAAAGAGGGGCAAATGTATGCACCCTAAAATGGTCGCCTGGACTATGGGCCCCCATTTATCAATTTATTAATTTATCAAATTCCTAAATCAATGTTTTGCAACATTTTCAATTCAAATCAATTTCCTTGATCAAATCGTAATTAATTCAATTATTGCAATATTTCCTAAGGTTTGATCATTTCATCAATAAATCTTATTTAATTAAAAGAAAACAATTCCTTTTTATTAAATAAAATAATCTTATTTAATTAAAATTCTTTTTTAATTAAATAATCTTATCTTATTTAATTAAAATCTCTCTTAATTAAATAATATTATCTCATTTAATTAAAATATCCCTTTTAATTAAATTAAATAATCTTATTTAATTAAAAGAAAATTCCTCTTTTAATTAAATAAAACCCCCACTTAAATCCCTCTTTGTTGAAAAAGCAAATTAATTAAATAAAAATAAATAAAGTTCATTTTCTTCACACATCTTCCTAAGTGGTGGGCTTTTTTCCTCTTAATCATAGCCTTTAATTTTGCCTTTTCAAGATAGGAGCACATGGATCAACCAAAATTTAATCTCCACCATTGCTCATTTCTTTTTGCCTCTTAATCTCTACCATCCATTACTCTTTAAAAGGAAACCTCTCCTTCTCATTTGGATAATAAAAAAAAATCAACACTTTTATGCTATTGTTATGCTACAGGTTTGGAGAATAGTTTTGGAGGAGATTTTGAGCACTTGAGCTTGGATATTGCAACTTCTCTCTTCTTGTCTTCTTCTTTCATGTCCCATGGCAATCCATTTAGATTAATTTTGCACTTGCATGTTAGATTAGATTCATGTTTCCTTTCATAGCTTAATATTGCATTTGTATTTCCTTTCATAGAATAATCATGCATTGTTATCATATAGATTAATTTCCTTTCTTGCATTGTTATCATATAGAATAACTTTCATTTGCATGCATACTTGATGATCATGGAGACTAGCACTCTTGCTTTTCCTTTTTAAATCTCTCATTTTATGGTGTACTTGCATAGGCACAAACTAGGTCAATCAGAGGGCCTCCATTACAAACCCTTGCACTCCATGAATAGAGAGCTATGAGTCACCATTCAAGATCTCATTCTTGAGAAATCTTGGATACAATGATTCATAGAAGTGTGACACATTTTTAGCACACATTTTTTTCTATCTCATAATCATTTTAGCAAAAGGAATAGAGGTAGACCCTGAAAAAGTCCAAGCAATCATATATATGCCACCTTCTAGAAGCATTAGTCAAATGAGGAGTCTTTAAGGACGTCTTCAATCTATAAGGAGATTCATTTCACAATTGGTGGATAGAGCTCAACCCTTCAACAAGAACTTACACAAGGGAGACAAATGTGTTTGGAATGAGGATTGTCAAAAGAGCATAGATCAAATCAAGAAATACTTGGTGAATCCTCCTATTTTATTGCCTCCTATCCCAAGGAAACCACTTATTCTATACATTTCAGTGATACAATCTTCCTTGGGGGCATTACTAACTCAACTTGATAAAAATGGGAAAGAAAGAGCAATATACTACATTAGTCATACTCTTAATTCATATGAGGTTAACTACACCAGCATTGAGAAAGCTTGCCTTGCAGTTGTGTTTGCTTCCCAAAAGTTGCGACATTACATGCTTGCGCACACTATACACCTCATAGAAAAAATAGATCCACTCAAGTATTTACTAGGTAAGGCTTCCCTCACAAGTAGACTTGCTAAATGGATGAGGATACTTTCAAAGTTTGACATAGAGTACATTTAGTGTAAAGAAATCAAAGGACAAACCATAGCAGATCAATTGGTTGATTTCCCAATACAAGATAATGCACCTATTCAAGTTGACTTCACAGATGAGCACCTCATGTATCTGACTGAAAGAACATGGAAGATGTTCTTTGATGGATCCTTTATGCAAAATAGTTTAGGAGCTGGTGTGTTGTTTATTTCTCCTCATGGGTACACAATCCCTAAGTCTTACAAATTATTGTTCCCATGTACAAACAACATTGCTGAGTATGAAGCTTTAACAAATGGACTTAAGATGGCCATAGAATGGAGAATAACAAAGTTACACATCTATGGGGATTCACAGCTGATAATCAACCAAGTTAATGATGAATATCAAACAAAACATGAGAAAATGGTACCTTACAAGAAAATGGTTGATTCCTTGAAATGCTACTTCACATTTGTCATGTTTCAGCAAATCCCTAGAGAAGAAAACAAGCTAGCTGATGCTATGGCAACACTTGCTTCACTCCTTCAGTTAGAGAAACATGAATCCAGATTTGAAATCCTAGTGGAAGAGCTACATCACCCTATCTATGACTCCCAAGAAAGCCACGTCATTTATACCCTTGTTGGTCGTGATTCAACCTGTTATGGTGCCATTTACTCATACCTTTGTGATGGCATTATACCTAAAACCTTTAAATGATCTGAACACAGAAACCTTACCTGAAATGCCTCTCACCATTCCCTTATCACTGGTGATTTGTATAGGAGGGGTCTAGATGGAATACTTCTTAGATGCTTAAAAAAGGAAGAATCTGACCAAGTTTTAGTTGACATTCATGAGGGAATCTATGGGGGACACTCCAATGGTCTTGCCATGGCCCAAAGGTTGCTTAGGGAGGGTTACTATTGGCCTACGATGCAGATTGATGCAGTAGCTTTTGCAAATTCATGTGAAAAGTGTCAAAAACATGGTAACCTAATACATGCTCTAGGAAGGGAGCTCATTCCTTCTATATTTCATTATCCATTTTAGCACTAGGCCTTTGATCTTTTTGGGAAGATTCATCCCAACTCATCAGGTCGACACAAGTTTATTATCACTACTACTAATTACTTCACTAAATGGGTAGAAGTTGTCCCACTTTCTGTTGCCTTCAGAAAGATAGTCTCTCTATTCATTCTGAATCAGATCATCTGTCGATATGGAGTGCCTTCCAAGATTATCACTGACAAGGGAGGCCAGTTGAAAAATAAGGACCTTAAACAACTCTGCAAGAAATTAAAGATTAAACAATATTGGTCCTCCATTTACTTCCCGCAAGGAAATGGTCAAGCAGAGGCATCAAACAAAACCATTCTTAAAATATTGCATAGAACAGTCTATAAGAATGGTAGAGATTGGCATTTATAGATAAATACAGCTTTATGGGCCTATAGAATGAGTATTCATACTCCTACTGGGGCTACTCCTTTTTCCCTTGCATATGGCACTGAAGCAGTGTTACCTTTGGAGGTTGAGATTCCTTCAGTTAGAGTTTCCCTCAAAGGTCTAGTTACAGATGAAGACTACCATGCCATGATACTTCAAGAGTTAGAACTTCTAGATGAGAAATGTCAATCATCATTTGACTATATGAGGGTTTATCAAAAGCGCATGTCGAAAGCCTTCAATAAAAAGGTTCACCCTAGATAATTTCAAGTGGGAGATCTTGTCCTATGTGAAAATCTCAAGAACCAACAGCATAGAGATCAAAATGGAAAATATGAACCAAATTAGCTTGGACCTTACCTCATTACAACAACTTTTGGGTCATGTTCTTATTTACTATCTACAGTAGAGGGAGAGTAGCTCCCTGATCCTATCAATATCTCACACCTAAAGAAGTTCTATCTATAATGCCCATTCTGTCCGGGAGCATCCTTTGTACATAATTATTGATCTTGAAAAAATCCAAAAAAGGATATATTGTCAAAAATTCTAAAAATCAGAAAATGTCTTGAAAAAATGATCATCTTAGTGAAAACCTAGCAATAGGCATTTTGATGTATCTCCAAAATAATTACATATTCCAAAAATACCAAAAAATCAAAAAATTTAAAAATTCAAAAAAAATAGAAAAAGTGCCTTGGTGAAAACCTGGAAACAGGTGCCTTGGTAGCAAATATTCAAAAAAATTATAAAAAGTCCTGAAAAAAAAAAGAAGAAAAAAATGAAAAAAATGAAAAAAATGAAAAAAATGAAAGAGAAAGAATTGTAATAAAATCCAAGTGGTGAAAACCTGGAAATGAGCGCTACTTGAGGCCTTTGTACCCCTATTTCTTAGCGTGTGTCCATGACACTTAGCCTTTCTCCATCATGCCTTGTCCTCGTTGCCTTGGTTTGAAATTGGTCTTTGTCTTTGTCTAGGGGGCATAACTGTGTTAGCTTTGGTCTCTTGGAGGCATTATTCTTTAGGACATCTCACAAATGGTGTTTTTCAACACCACCCCAACTATATTTTTTAATACAACCCTTGACATTGAGTGTTTTTTTAACACTTATCAGTTTGGTCTTACCCTATTTTGTCATGTGGTCTTACTTGCTTGCAAGCATTCGATCCTTATCCTCGGAACTCAGTATCAGTTAACACGCTTATATTTTTAAACACAACACTTAATGCTTGAGCTATGTCATGATATTTTCTTTGTGTGCTGACTGTTATTGATTTTTATTGAATGTCCTTGTCTAATAAGTCTCTCTAGGATGCATAACTAGAGGACTTGGGACATGGAACATGTTTTTATTTGCTTCCTGCTTTATTCTTCACTATTTTTGCACAACCATTCTTCTGGTCATCCTAGCCTCTATGCCTTGATGCGAGCATGGTTTTTCTATATTAAATTGGGTAAGCTAACATCATAATCATCTTGACCTTCATGTCTTTGATGCTTATGTTAGAATCTTTCCACATGCTAATCCAATATAAGTTACATTCATATCTTCATAGTTGCACTTGTGACTAGTGATGATTGTGTGATTTTCCGATGTCCATTAGTAATGGCCCAATGATGAAAATAAGTTCCTTAACATTCTCTAATGAATGACGAACACAAAGTCCTATATTATAGTTGCTCTATTGCAAGTACACCTTTGCATTTTCATGTAGCTTGCATTGTTAGACTTCATGTTAGTTTTCATTTTAGGCTGCATTATGATTTTGAGAGGGTTTCCTTCATCTTTCTTGTGGAATTTTAATCAACTGTGATCACATTCTGATCTTCATTTCCTTATCTTCTTTCGTGATCTCAATCAAAATTTTCTATCTTAAACAGTTGATTGATTTTGGGGCATTCTCTTTCTTAAGGCAAATTCTCTTTCCTCTCTCCATTTCTTCCCACGTCTTCCAAACTTCTATCTTCCATTTGTTTTCACCCCACTTCTTTTCTTCTAATTCAACCTTGGGGTATAATATTTCAGGCTTGATGATCTACCTTGGTTCTTTGATCCTTATATCTTTCATCTTACATCAAGAACCTTATCTTTAGTTCGATTTGATTAAATTTATCAATTTTCTATTTCTCCTCTATCTCATTTCAATTTCGATCACGAGGGGGCACTACCTATCAAACTTCAATCCTTGATTCAACTTTATCAATCATATCAAGCACTCCGCTTGGGGAAACCTTGCCTGAGATTCTTATCTTGGACATGTCAATTACCTATTTACAGGGGTGTTGACCTTGTCTTTTTCAAACAACTTATCTTTTTCTTGATGTGTTCCCTTAAAGATCACAGGTTTGGGCTATTTTGTGATCCCAAATTGATCTCACACTTCAACTGCATTCTTTAACTACTTGCATTCCCATAAAGATCACACATTAGTCAAAGAGGGGCAAATGTATGCACCTTAAAATGGTCGCCTGGACTATGGGCCCCCATTTATCAATTTATTAACTTATCAAATTCTTAAATCAATGCTTTGCAACATTTTCAATTCAAATCAATTTCCTTGATCAAATCGTAATTAATTCAATTATTTCAATATTTCCTAAGGTTTAATCATTTCATCAACAAATCTTATTTAATTAAAAGAAAACAATTGTTTTTTATTAAATAAAATAATCTTATTTAATTAAAATTCCTTTTTAATTAAATAATCTTATCTTATTTAATTAAAATCTCTCTTAATTAAATAATATTATCTCATTTAATTAAAATATCCCTTTTAATTAAATTAAATAATCTTATTTAAATAAAAGAAAATCCCTTTTTTAATTAAATAAAACTCCCACTTAAATCTCTCTTTGTTGAAAAAGGAAATTAATTAAATAAAATAAATAAAGTTCCTTTTCTTCACACATCTTCCTAAGTGGTGGGCTTTTTGCCTCTTAATCATAGCCTTTAACTTTGCCTTTTCAAGATAGGAGCATATGGATCAACCAAGATTTAATCTCCACCATTGCTCATTTCTTTTTGCCTCTTAATCTCTACCGTCCATTGCTCTTTAAAAAGAAACCTCTCCTTCTCATTTGGAAAATAAAAAATATCAACACTTTTATGCTATTGTTATGCTGCAGGTTTGGAGAGCAATTTTGGAAAAGATTTTGAGCACTTGAGCTTGGATACTGCAACTTCTCTCTTCTTGTCTTCTTCTTTCATGCCCCATGGCAATCTATTTAGATTAATTTTTCACTTGCATGTTAGATTAGATTCATGTTTCCTTTCATAGATTAATCTTGCATTTGTATTTCCTTTCATAGAATAATCATGCATTGTTATCATATAGATTAATTTCCTTTTTTGCATTGTTATCATATAGAATATCTTTCATTTTCATGCATACTTGATGATCATGGAGACTAGCACTCTTGCTTTTCCTCTTTGAATCTCACATTTTATGGTGTACTTTCATGGGCACAAACTAGGTCAATCTGAGGGCCTCCATTACAAACCCTTGCACTCCATGAATAGAGAGCTATGAGTCACCATTTTAGATCTCATTCTTGAGCAATCTTGGATACAATGATTCATAGAAGTGTGACACATTTTTAGCACTCAGTTCGTCCTAGTTCTCAACATATTTCAAATAAAACAAAATGTATAAAATATGCCAATGAACATTGTAAGAAGCATCGAACTCACACTAGGGCTCGTGCCTCTGTTCTTCTAAATTCTTTACCTTGTTTTGACCATCCTCTGCCTGATGTGTTGGAGGAACTTAATGTTAGTAATAATATTAAGATGAATGATTATGATGATTCTATTCACATCTTAGATTCTATTTTGATTAATCTTGATGAAGAAAATACTCTCGATGATCCTATTAATGCTAATGATGAATATGAGACTATTGATCTTGATGTTGATTTACCTCATATGCTTTCCACACAACTGATAATTACACCTAGTATCGAATATCGCGATTCTCAAGAGGATCCTTGCTTGGAATTGGATATTATTCCTACTGTGTTGGATATAGTCCCTCTTGCGAGTTTCCCAACTTCCCTAAATGATATAAACCAAGATGGGGAGAGTAGATGATACGCTTGATTGGCTTGTCCTCCATGGTAGCCTTTTCTGTGTTTGCATGTTGTATTGTACTTCTCCCGTAATGTGTTTGCTAAATGTTTGTTAGATTATTTTATACGACCCTTGTTACTTTGTTGGTGCAAGGTGATAAAAGAATCAAACCTATTGTAAAATTATTCTATATGTATCTCTATTCTTCTATATAATGTTTTCATGTTATGTTGTACCTATGTTATTATTCGTAAATGTTTTCCTTGTGTAGTCCGCTTGGATTTGGGACATGGTAGCACTGATTCTTTTTGGTCTCCATGTTGTGGTCCAAAAAAATGCTTCTTCATAACTCTTGCATTTTATTTCCTCTATTGTGATTGTAGTTCTACTTTATTTGGGGAATGATGTTAATTCATTTGCAATAATATCATATCTATATATACATATTATCTTATGATCATACTGACCCCACGATAGGTAGATCCCTTATGTGTTCTTTGTATGTTTATGTGGTATTTCCCTTGATTTGTCTTCGCTTGGGCGAATCTCGTAGTGGAAATGTAATCAGTGGAGTTGTTTATGTTTCCATTAAAGCCATTGCTCCTGTTAAAGTCTTAGCAACAACTTTAACGTGGGGGCATACGCTCTACTCATCTTTTGCACACACGCACTTTCAAAATATTTTCAAAACTTAAAAATTTTCTCCCTTTGATGGATTAGAGACTAATCCTTAAAGCATGGATTTTTACCTTATAGGATCTCTTGATCCCTCCAATTTCAATTTACAATGTTTTGATCCCTTAAGGTCGGAAGGTGTCCTTAAGACTAGATCTTTCTATGTTTTGACTTTTCCCTTTTGGAATAGAATATTCCTAAGGGTAAAACCTTGATGGGTTGACTAGTGAGTAACCACATTCACTAGGCGGTTCAACTCCATCTTTCACGTTACACTTTTTCCTTGTGTGATTCACAATGGGACATAGATTCTCATTGGGTGAGGTAATCACATCCTTTCTCTTTTTCTCTTTGACTAGTGATATCTCTCTTATCATGATCTTAGGGTTGATAAAGACTTAAGTCCCTAGGGGTTTGAGGATTCCTTTGTTCCTTTTTATTTCAATATGATTACCTTTTCTTTATGATCTCCTTTACCAAGAGTTTGCATCGAGTCCATACTCTTGCTAAAGTGGGGGCTAAATGTATAGTCAGAAAATGGAAGCACTTCCATTTTGGACTAGTTTAGCCCTCTGAGTAAATATTTTGGGGTCATGTCAAGCACATTGAATGGGTCTCTGACTTGGATATGACTTTCCCCCTATTCTACCCCCTTTTCCACTTCTCTCCAGCCTATTTCTGGCACCTTGATATGCAAATCTAAGTTTCTTGACCTCAGGGTCAAGGTTGACCTTCTGGGTCAAGGTCAATCTCAACCCTGACCTAGGTCAAGGTCTACCTCGACCATGACCTAGTTCAAATTTGACCTCGACCCTGACACAAGGTCCATATTTTAAGTTTCTAGGGATCCTGGATGTTGGGCTTCAGAAAGATTTAATTCTCGCTTTCAGGTCAGTTGTTTCAGTCTTCAAGGCAATGAATATTGTGCCCTAGATTGGTATATAAGGATGCCTTCTCCTCTCATTTTCTCTAAGACATGCACACAAAATAACATGATCACTTATGCACATGAAGGATACTCTATTGAAGAAAGCATCTACTCTCAAGTATTCAAGCATTCAATTCATCAAGGAGGTCCATTGGTAGCCATTGAAGGATTCAAGCTCTATGGAGCCCTCTTGTTGAAGATTTCTCCATCCACATCCATGCAAGAATTTTCCTATTCCAAGATCCATTCAATATTGGTGTTGAAGATCTAAGAGAAATTGATTTGAGACATCCTACATTCTACATTCTACATTAATTTGGTGCATACATACTTGTGGATCCAAGGATTCGAATCCTCCACAAGGGTTTCTATATAAGCAAGGTGAATTTGTTTATTTCCTTTGTTTATTTATGCAATTTCAATTATAATTTAAGGTTAATTCCAAAACTAGGGTTTGACTAAGGCAAACCCCTCCCCCCAACAAAAAAAACCACTTTTCTTGTAGGTACAGGTATAGGACAACGAATGTAAGAGTAGATTCGGATACCCTTTTCGGCCAATTTTTAGGATCTACGAACATAATTTATGTCAGAGCAGTGCAGGTAAAGGTCAACATTTTGGGATATGATTACACCTCCATAAAGAGGTCAAGGTTGACCTGACTCAGAAAAGAAAAATATTTCTGATTTTTGTCCATCTCTACGTTTTTGTTCCAAATCCGGTTGCAGAATTTCCTGAAACTCAACACAGACATCAGAAAACATGCTTTTTCAGATTTGCTTTATTTTGAGGTTAGTACTTGTCTTCCATTCATTTAAATTAAGGTCTTAATCAATTATATTACACACTCTTCATCCATTATTCAAGACTGTAAGGCTTTCTTCTTTCTTCATATTTCCTATAGATTGATACATTCCTACATTAACCATTTTCTTATGGTTGATCAAAGTGGATTTTTCCTTTGTGAAATTTGGGGCTAGGAGGAGAATATTATCTTCCCGTCAATACCATTTCCAAATCATCACACATATCTCCATATCCTTTCCATATTTATCATCATTATTATTTTATCCTCTATAAAGGTAAATTGTATAATTTTAGGGTTACTTTTAGAGATATATTCTCTTTAATTATAATGCTTTTATCCTATAGTAAATGTTTTGAAAGATTGATTACGAGGGTACTTTAGAACATGTGATAAACATAAATTTTAATTAATTCTCACAAATATGTATAAATTATCCCTTAAAAATTTTGATTTAATTTTAAAAATGCCCTGAAAAGGATGGTTGTTGTTAAAATAATAACAAAAAATAAAGCGAGTCAGGAAGTTGTTTAATTCAATGAGCAAGGAGAACAAAGATTTACCATGAATTAATTTGAATACTAGGAGCATGCACCAAAGATCCAAACAACAAGGAGACAATATTTTGAAGGGGGAAAAACATGAAAAAATCCTCGTGATATAGAGAATGGGAAAAAATACCTAAGAATGAGAGAGAGAGAGAGAGAGAGAGAGAGAGAGAGAGAGAGAGAGCCAAGCTCCTACAATAGTTCAAGAAGAAGGATTAACCTGATAACTAGTCTAAGGAGAGAAGGAGAGACATCTCTTTAATAGAGATGTGAGAAAGGAGTTTCATGGTAACTCCCATATCTATGTTTTCCACATTTCAATAGTATGTGAGACAAGTGTAGGATTCCTCATAAGGAGGAATAACTAAAAACAAAAATACAATAAAAGGAATTATCTTCACACTTGTACAAGAAGACAAACTAAGTGTAGGGATTCCATAAGAATCTCCTACTTACATTAGTACAAGTAAAGATTAAATTCTAACACCCCGCTTTAATCTTTACTTGGGGTTTTACAAAAAATCTGCAACTGGATTATCCTTCTTGTAGTAGAGGAGGAAAACTTGTTTTTCTTCACTTTGTGTTGATAGTAGGTGATGGTGCAATGATAAATGGTTG
>MU223373.1:2641679-2654560 GCA_018584345.1 Thuja plicata | reverse complement strand
CGTTGAGATTGATCATAGTTTCTTCTCTAAGAAATATTACCTGAAAAAGGATAATAACCACAAGTGGATCTCCCATAATTGGGATCTCCCTTTAGATATGAATCAGTAAAATCTGATAAAGTAAAAAAAATTGAGAATCATTAAATACATCATTGATTTCATAAATAGATTTTGTAAACCAAATGAAATCATCACTAGATGCAAAATCAAAAGTAGAGCTAGTATAGTCACTATCAATAATATTGCCATTATCATAATGAGGAAGATTAGAGTTTAGAGAAGGAGGTTGGTCCTCCATAATAACCATTTGAGTGTCACAAAATTCATAATCCACTTTGGAGAAAATAGGAACATCATCTTTGTTAATACATGAGGGCAAAGTGACATTGAGAAACGTATCAATAATTTCATCTTTTTGTTCTAAAATATCATCAAAAGCAGAATATGTATGAGAATAAGAAACATCATCAAACTGTAACATGTTATCTCTATGAGGAAAATAGGTAGCTAGGGGATCATCGCAAAAACAAGCATCATCACATGGGTCATACCAAATAGGAAAGTCATTTAAAGGATACATAATGTCACAGTGCGGTGTAGAGTTTTGATGAGTTTGAAATGTGTTCTCCAGGACATGCCAAGCCTGATGAGCCTCAGTACAATCAGAGATAAGGTAATATAAGTCTAGATTTAATGAGAATCCAATTAGACCAAACGCTTCCTCATCTTTGAACTGCCAAGAATCCTGGTCAGCCTGAGGAGCGATGGATGTCGGTTTCAAATTTGGTGAAGTCACAATATCCGAAAGGTGTTGAGTTTTTAGAAAATCAAACATGTGCGGCCTCCAAATAGTATAATTGGAATTTGTAAGTTTAAAATCTGGCATTAATGTAGACATGATTAATTATCAAAATTAATTGAAATAAAGTTAAATACAAGTTGCAAGATATAAACATGAAACCAAAAAACTAATTTAACGCGATTAGTAAATATCAGTATGCCAGAATATTTAACAATTTAAAAAATTAAATTTTTTGTTTAAAAAATATGAAACAAATTTATATTGTAATTAAATAATAACATAGCTGAAGAATTAAGATGATATGGATAAATCAGAAATGGGTTCCAGACGAAATTAAAAATGGATAAGTGAAACCAAATGTATAAGAGTTTAAATTTTTTTGATTAAATGAATTTTAAAGATTAAACTTAATTGTTTAAAAACTAAACTTTGAGAATAAAAATAACATGCAAATAAGATAAATATAACTGTGGAATGATTAAAAACTAAAGGAATCTTGCATAAACCAGAATTAAAACACAGATAATTCCTGTAAAAAAGAGTTAGAATAATGAATTGGACAAGAAATTAAATTAAAAACATGAATGAAATGATGAAAAATACTGCAAGAATTAGAGGAAAATTATTAAAAAAAAACTTTGCAGACTGCAAGAAACAAAAAAACGTTAAGAGAATAATGATTATATGCTGGAATAAGTTAGAAGGAACCGATGAAAGTGCTGCAGGAAAGCCATAAAAAAGTGTTACAAATAATAGAATAGCAGAACCTGCAAAGAATGATGAAGATTCTCCTGCATAAAAAACGTATAACCTACAAAAAAAATGTAAGAATATCTGAGCTTGTCCGGGAAATTTATCTATCGAGAATATGCCCGTCTATCAGCTTCTACTAATATTCATCATAGACCAGTTCACTACTTTTGAGTAGCAGTATTCATCAATGAATTTAGCTATTCCAGTAGCTGATGAATAATAGTTTTCATCAACGAATCTAGGGGTAAATAGAGTTTTATATGGTGTTCATTTGAATTTGAAGTGCAGAAAAGAAAGACAGCTGAGTGAGGAAGATGACAGCGAGAAAGAGGGAGGGTCGAGGGTGCAAGAAATGGCAAGGAAAAGAGACGATGCTCTACTATTTTTCCTGCATATGTTGGCGCAAGGGCAAGAGTTTGAGTGGTGCAGAGGGGGAGCTGCAAGGAAGGGAGGGAGAAAAAGACAAGGCTACGAGAGACACTTATGCAATACCAGTCTAGCCCAGCAGTGCTGCGTAATGAATGTAATACTCCGCAAAGAAAACAGTTTTAAAAAAGGGTTGCGCTATGGTATAAGGTTTACAAAGAAATATAAATGATGAACAAAATATAGAGCTGCAAAAGGGAGCAAAGAGCTAACAACTGCTGGAAGAGATTAATATTTTTAATAACAACAGAGATATCTGGATTCACCATGTGCCAAAATTATTGATTCAATGTGAACTTGAAAACTATAGAAAGAGGAATCTTGCTACAGATACATGAATCTGTTGTGCATACAATGAATAGGCAGCAAGTGACAATCAGCTGTTATAGAGAATGTCGTGTAAAATTTGTTAAGCTGCAATATTATTCAATAAATGATAGCAAGCTGTTAAATGTTAGAAATGAGAAAATTGTGAATCTTCACTAACTTAGTATTTTTCCAGAGGGTTTGAATTTCAGAGAACATATGTAGTGATGTAAATCTCTCTTAAATTTCCAATCACTTAGTATAGTGCTTGTGTTTCTCCAAACTACTGTATATAAAGAAAAATGATTTCATACAAACCGATAACAGACAGATTTAGGTTCCTGCAAAGATTAGTAGAAATGATTTTACAGAAATATATACTGCAAAAAAGATTTGAAATCAATCTGGATAAAATAAAACCATAAAAAACTGATTAGAATGAAAAATATACAATAGAGAACCTGTAAGAACAGAGTTAGATTAAAGATATTTAATGAAAATAGTAAACAGATTAAAGCTCAGATTTTGAAAGAAAGATGAAGAATAGAGCCAAGAACAAAAGTCTCCAAACCTGCATAAAACAAGTCAGTATTGTATCCACTAGATAAACCAATAATGTATGCAAAAGATAAATCGGGTTTGGCAGTAAACTAGCCAAACCAAAAAAAAAATTTTAATTTTTCTCAACACTCTCTCAAGAGTCTCCGATATAGGAGTGCTCCAAAATATGATAGCTCCTTCACCTGTAAACTCAATTGAAGATTAAACCAACTTGCTCTGATACCATGTTAAAATAATAACAAAAAATAAGGTGAGTCAGGAAGTTTTTTAATTCAATGAGCAAGGAGAACGAAGATTTACCATGAATTAATTCAAACACTAGGAGCATGCACCAAAGATCCAAACAACAAGGATACAATATTTTGAAGGGGGGAAAGCATGAAAAAACCCCTGTGATATAGAGAATGGGAAAAAATGCCTAAGAATGAGAGAGTGAGAGCCAAGCTCATACAATAGTTCAAGAAGAAGGATTAACCTGATAACTAGTCTAAGGAGAGAAGGAGAGACATCTCTTTAATAGAGATGTGAGAAAGGAGTTGCATGGTAACTCCCATATCTATGTTTGCTACATTTCAATAGTGTGTGAGACAAGTGTAGGATTCCTCATAAGGAGGAATAACTAAAAAGAAAAGTATAATAAAAGGAATTATCCTCACACTTGTACAAGAAGACAAACTAGGTGTAGGGATTCCATAAGAATCTCCTACTTACATTAGTACAAGTAAATATTAAATTCTAACAGTTGCCTTGGCCATATTGTTAATAAAGTTTTAAGGCTATAATCTCTTTTACATTTAGTTATAATGTTTTTTGGCTTATATTAGAACATTAATTTCTAAATAGCATTATGACTAATGTTGGATTTAATTTTGCAAAGTATATATCCAAATGATTAAATACATTTTATAATATAATATTTTTTCCCTAATGTTAATATTTAAAAATCAATATTAGGGTAGATTTTATATATCATACGAATAATGAATTTTAAATGATTCTTGCAGGAATATATTTTTCAATGTGAAAAAAAGTATTTTCAAAAGGGATTATTCATAAAATATTTGACGGCAAAAGTATTTTACGGGATGAAGGAGAAAGATTATTTCAACAAAAGCATCAATGGAAGATTTGATTATTACATATATTAACCTTTTTTACAGTTAATATTTTATATTGTAATTATATATTGTTGCAGTTAGTGATTAGGTTTTGTCATGAAACGACATCTCGGTCTATAGCTTGTTCGCATCCATTCAAAAATATATTTATATGGATACCAAGACCGAGATACAAATTTTTGTTTTTGGAGGATAGATGAAAAACTCTTGATAGAAATTGGATTCGCTATTACAACAATGAACTCATATGTACCTGTTTTCCAATATTAATAAAGATAAGTGCCTTTTTATTTATTGCTTGAGGCTATAAGTTTTTGTCTATTTTCAATTAGCCTTCAGATTTATCTAGAAATAGATTATTCATTGTGTTTTATTCTCTTGATTTTATAATTCAAATTTAGTTTGTAGTTTGAGTTATCAGTGGAAAGTTGTGTTTATCAATCTTTCTTCTGTTCAATTAGTCTCTGTGATAGAGTTAAATTCGATTGAACTGATTGTAAAATTTGAATTGAATTATATTTCATGTTGAAGCATTTGGAATGATGGTCTTGTTTTATATTTAAATAATTTGCCCTAAAATTGTCTATGAATCGTACATAGGATTGAAAGTGTCCCTGACTCCATAGTCCAAATATTGATTAGGCACTGATCTCATTATCTATTGGAAGTTGTTATTTAGAGTTATATCTTAGAGTTTTCTAATATTAGATTATTTCTTCTATCATTATAATTTTATTTCAAATATGTTTTGATGATTATATTTTGATGTAGGTTTATACAGTATAAATTATCGATCTTTTAAGAAAATTTTATAATTTAGAATAGTTTGAAGTATTTTTTAAATTTTAGATTTGGGCCTACGAGCTTTGGTTTACTAACCTAAATTATAGGGATTCAAATCATAATCGTGGTTGAATTCATTAGTTGGTTAAAATAACTGGATATCAGATCCATCATTTTTTAGCATGAACAAATTGGCGACTCTATTGGGGACCGTTTGTATAAGAAGTTGGGTGAATTTTCAGAATCTTTGATATCATTTGATGATTATGACTCTACTGGAGGATAAAACCTAGAACAATAAGATATTAATTTCTTTGTGATAAGGGGAGTGGAAACTCTACTTTAATTTAGAAATTTCTATAATACATAAGTTATAAACTGATGTTAGGGAGAAGATCTTTGAAACATAATATCTTTGTTGAATTAGAGCCAATAAATAGAAACAAAAATTCAAAAATGTTGTATGTGCCACTTAAGACAAATCTTGATGATGAAGATCATGAGTTTTCCTGTGAGCAATTCCCAAGTTCAAATCACCATATTCTAATGAGTAATAATGATTATAGAAATCCTTTTCCATATTCTGAGCTTGGTAATCAAGAAGATATTTATGAACAAGAGCAGGAGGATAGGAAGATGTATGAAATAATTTAGGAGATGATTACCTTGGAGAATAAGGATGGGAGGATGGCTAGAGCCCTCAAAAGATAGCTTGACAAAGCTCTTAGGAAGTCGAGAATAACAAGAGAAAACATTCCTTCACCTGAAAGAAATGATACTGAAAGGAATAACACTAAAAATGGGAAAGTAAGTAATGATGAAGGAATTGATAAAGATAGTCGGGTTCTAGGATACAACCCTCCTTATAGGAAACATAACAATGATCCTTTCAAATTTTTTCATTCGAACTCTGTATACAACACAGGTGACAAGAGGGGTAGTGGTAATGGCCGCTATGATAGTCAATATAGTGGAAATAATGCGCGCAATGATTGGGGTGATGGAAATAGTAGAAATAATGTGCAAAATGAGAAGCATAATTAAATAAATAGCGAGGGTGGCAGAATTAAATATCTAGAAAATGGTGGGCAAAGAGATACTAAGCGCGTTCCATGCAATACCCGAAATGATCCCTTATTTGTTGGAAGGGACCGTGATGATAATAACAAGGCACATTCGAATCGAAAACAATACCAATAGAAAAAATATGGTACACAAGAAAAATGGGATGTGTGTGACCAGTACAGGAATGTAAGAGCATGATACAATGATGTGCAAGGTTGTACAATGATGGTGTGCATTATCAGATGCATTGTCATGCACAAAAAATAAATTACCAGAAGTGTGACCTGTATAATGATGTGTGAGGGAAATATAATAAGAAACAATAGAATAATTATAATTTTCATTGCGCGCGGGACCAATTGAATGATGTGCGTGATCAATATAATCAGCATGATAATAAGTGGGATAACGCTGAATATAATGAGCCACCAAGAGATAACGCATTGGTTCTGGGTGGCCAAAGTAATCATACTCATGATTATTATAAACCACAAGATGCAAATGAGCTAGAATATAATAATATTCATGAACATCATAATATCAGAAATCAAGGTGAGAGGTTTGATCACGGGAAGAAAAAAATTGCGTGGGAATCAAAGAATGAAACTGATCACCATCATAATGTGCGGAGCCAACAATACAACTAGCAAAATAATGTAGGTGCACACTATCTTGAGGACCATCAGTTGAATCACGCACAATATGATCAGTAACACACAATTCGTGCAACCCCTGGTAGCCTGAATTGTGATGAGCATCATTACTTTGCTTGGCATGAAGTTTTAAACTCACAGAACGCAAAAAATACATAGAACATGTATAACAAACAGAGAAATCAGAATGTGCAAAGCACACAAAATATGCATCATGTGTATGATGATAATTTAAACTATGAACTGATGCAAAGCCACATGCAAATTTTGAATGGTTATTTAAATTCACACCATGTACAATAGGACAATGCAAGACGTAGTTAGTTTCCAATCCATGCACTGAGATATCCCAACATGCAAGCTCTAGATAGCCACGTCCAGATTGCATAATCAAGATGAAAAGATGCGTAATCACTATGATATGCGAGGTAAAAGCAAGGTAAAGTATTTTAACATGCATAATAATGCACAGATGCAAAATGAAATAAATGGAAAAGTACATGGTGACCCAGGTAGTTTTAAGCATGTTAATATGCATAATACATGTGATCAATTTTTTTTTACAGTGTTTATAATCAAGATGTTGTAAGTTATAATGTGTCTGATAATGCACAGAGATATCATAATACAAAAAATAGGTATACCTACTTTGACCATAATGGTGGAAACCCTATATACAAGCATCACATGCAAAGCCGACAAAACATGCAAAATGGAGGTCTCAAGATGAATAATCAGGCTACAAACCAAGTGAATTTCAGAATGCATGTGGTGAATGAAAGGTACAGACAACTAGACCTCATAGGTATTATGTGTTATCCTGAAAATATAACTAATGATCTAAAGTATACAATTCCTAAGTTTACTGGTGATGGAACATAATTAGCAGAACAACATGTTATCAACATAAAAAATATTGTAGATGAGTTTGAAATAACTTATGAAGATGTGCTTATGAAGTTATTTGTTCAGTCTCTTAAGGATAGTGCAGATGAATGGTATAGAAATCTACATGACTGATCTATTGATTATTGGTAAAGTTTTGTAAATCAATTTTTGGAAGAATTTGGGGGTCATAATGATCCATCTTTTGCCTCTCACGAGTTGACTTCCATAAAGAAAAATCAAAATGAATTTGTAAAGGATTTCAATAAAAGGTTCAATAGGGTGTTAAATAAAATCCCAAAAGACATTCGACCCATTGATTCATTTTTGATAAAATTTTATTTGACATCTTTTGACACAAAGACACATTATGAGATAAGATCTCATAACCTGACAACATTGCAGCAGGCCTTCAAAACTACATTAACCATTGAAATTAATAGGATAGCTGCTGGGAGAATAGATAAAAGAAATGATACTAAATTTTTTGACTCTAAAGTTCCAAGAAAGACCAAAGAAGTGGAAAAAATGGATGAGTTAATAATTTTGGTGAAAAATATGCAATCAAACAAAGGCTATTTCCAATCAAGTAAAAATGAAAGACCTTTTGGGAAAAATGACAGATATAGGCTACAAGATATGCCCTATCATACTAAATGGAAGGATGGGAGACCAATAAAGAAACCAATGGATACCCCTGACCCATTGAAAATAAATAACCACTTTGTTGATAATGAGCCTTGGTGTGATATCCGCAGATTGCTTCACCCACAAGAAAAATGTCTTATATCACAAAAAAATCTACAAGGAGATTAGAGGGGTGAGAAAACTCCTATGATAAAAAAAAAATTTCATCTAGCCCATTTTGGGCAAAGGATAGTGATGATTCTGAAGAATATTATGTGCCAAATGAAGATTATAGGAAATTAGGGTATGAACAAGCTCAATAAGTTTTTTCAATTGATAATGAGAGTCCTAAAGTCAGAGGGTTGACTAAAGAAGAAAGAGAGGCGTATACGATAGAAACATTAGAACAAGCTCATAGCACATACTACTTAAGAAACCGAACAGTGAATTTGGATCAAGGGAAAGTGTCAGGGATGTTCAAGGTTGAAAACAAGACTTAAAAGAAAAAGGAGGAAATCCCACAGAAGCAGGATGAACCAGTGCAATCCCCAAAGATTAAAAAGCATGTGGACAATAAAAATTATGGTAAACAAGTTTCTAATTCCAATGCGTTCATGTCTCAAGCTTTGGATCAGGTAAAAAATTTTGTCCCCTTACTTGAACTTATGAAATTTCCTGATTACAAAAATGAAACTATTAAAATTTTAGCAAATGTTAAGGACACTAGGGGAGAAAGCAAGAGGAAACAAGAGAATCAATATCCACTAGTCATATACCTAGGAACTATTGTTAATAGGGATTCTTCTCAATTTGATCCATTTTTTCTGACTTTAATGATAAATAATAAGCTGGTAAAATATTGTATGATTAATTCAGGCGCAGAAGTAAATATTATGCCAAATGAAGTCATGAAAGGGTTGAGAATGAATGTTGAAAATTCATATGGAAAATTTTATTCAGTGGACAATAGATCTATTCCTATTGTAGGAATAATGAAAGAAGTTGAATTTAAATTTCCTGAATGTCCTGAAAAATATTATAAAATTGATATCACTATGGTAGAAGTTCCACCTAGTTATGGATTGTTGTTATCTATACAATGGTCTAATTTAGTAGGTGGTAACATTCAATTGGATTTGTCTTACGCTTCTATCCCAGTGAATGGTAGGAATGTGAGAATTAACAGGGAACTAAGATCTTCTCATATTATTAAAGAGATTGATCCAAGCTTGGCCACATGGTTTTTGTTAGTAATAACTGAGAGGGGGGTGGTGTATCAGTGGCCTCAAAAATTAATCCTTAAATCAACCCTTTAAAACTTATTACCACTTTTAAGCCTCTAGTTATCTTAAGTCTTGTAAGATGAGTACCTTGAAATACTTATAACAAATTACTACTTGTCAGAATGCTTTGTAAGACCTTCTTCTGTATTTTTACCAATAAGTAGTCTTTCTATTTACTAAAACATAGTAAATAACTAGTGTATACCAATCAATCCATATTTACTTAAGTGAAATTCAAAATAATAAAGTAATGACTCATAGACATATTAACACATGGATTTTTAACATGGAAACCCTATTAAAGGAAAAACCACTGGGACTGGTACCCCAAATTTTCACTCTTCTGAAGTGAGCTCAGTTAAGAGCCAACCCTGTTGAAGGTTACAAACACACTATTAGGTGTGACCTTGTTAGAGGATTTAAATAGATAGTTTGCCACTTAGTATCTGGCATCTAATACTACCATCCTTGATCAAACACTCACTTGGCTTGTCAATAGGTATCGGGCATATCCAATGCTACTTTGTATGATCAAACTTTTTCATACTCCTTGGGATGTATCTCAATTACAAAAGACTTTTAAGTCCTACTCGGTTAAGAGATTTGATGCTTCAGTGGTTAAACTGAAATAGTAAATTGATCTATTCACATATACAACTTGAATTGCAGATTTTAAAATCTATTGTAAGTGCATTACCTTTCTGATCAATGTAACCAATTCAATACCTTTGCTCCACACTATTCTACTCTATGATGTTGTATGTTCTTCGGCGTCTACAGAATTTAGATCTTTCCTCAGCTTGATTGATTAGGTCTGAATGAAGAATTTCTTCTCTGTCAGAATCTCTTCAACATCTATTCTCTTGTCACTTCCCTTCACCACCTTCATAATGAATTAGGTTGTCTCTTTATAAACATGATTTCACTATTTCTTAGATTTCTTGATCTTGGCATGATCCACAATTCTCACAAATTAGATTTAAAGAAAAACTCCAGTTTTATCTCATAGAGATCTTCTTGCCAACTAGACAAAGTAGCTTTAAATCCTTTACTTATCTCCGGCTTTATCTTGTCAATTAAAACAATCATAAGTATCAGTTAAGTCTATTTTTAGCTCTTGACAGCTAAGCATTTTGTCATTTTTGAACTCTCTATTCTGTTGGTTAATGCTTCAATTAGTCATCGGTGATAACTGACTGTTCCGTCGGTGTGACTTCTATTGTCTTTAGGATCTCAGTTCATTGGACAAAACTATAATTTTGTCCGTTGGGTTACACTGTTCTTTTCTCATCGGGCAACACTGTGACTTTGCTCGTTGGTAATGTTGTGCATTTTCTCATCAGGTAACACTGTGACTTTGCTCTTTTAATCTGACTGTCGTTGTGCACTCCGTTAGTGTATATAGTTACTTTGTGAATACTTGAATTATATGCATTACTGATAGCATAGCCTTTGATTCATCAGTTCTCTAAAGTCTTTAGCAATATGTCCATGACCATACAGATTATATCAAGTTGACAGATTTTGGCTCAAAATTACAAATAAGACATCTTGTGTTTAGAGACTTACTTCTGGTTCTCACAATAGCCTTCTTATCTCTAATGGTTTGGTTCTATGGATGGTTCCTTTTGACATATTTGGCAAGTATAGGTTCAATTCTTTGTCTATCATCTTGATCATCATTGTGTCCTTCACTCTGATCTCCATCACTTGGTATATCATCTTGAGCAATATCCTGATTGTCGGTATTTGCAGCCTAATTCTTGGGTGCAATAATCTATTGCTCAGGAGCTATACATTGTTTCTCGGGTAGAGTTTCAGGTTCTTCATTGTAGACAAACTTTTTGTAGTCCTCTAGTTCTTTTGAGATTTCTTTTTCATTCTTCTCTACAAATTCTTGTATCTTTACATTTGCACTTTCAACAATTTTTTTAGAGGCTTTATTGAGATATTTGTAAGCCTTTCTCTTGGTGGAATACCCTAGAAAGATTCCTTCATCACTTTTGGAGTCAAGATTTCCATTTCTACCATCTTTTAAGATACAACATTGACTACCAAAAATTTTGAAGTAACCTACATTGAGTGTGTAACCATACCATGGCTCATAAGGTGTCTTCTTGGTGTCTTTCTTCAATTGTACTTTGTTCAATGTGTAAACAACAGTACTGACAGCTTCCCTCCAGAAGATTTGGGTGATGTATTTCTCTATCATTAGTGTTCTTGCACAATCAATAATGGATATGTTCCTTCTTTTAGCAATTCCATTTTGTTGTGGTGTTCTCATTGCAGAGACCTATCTTTTGATTCCATGCTCATTACAAAAGTTAGTGAATTTATCTAAAATAAATTCCCCTCCTCTATCTGATCTTAAGCATTTCAATTATTTACCACATTTTTTCCTACCATTGCTTTGTACCATTTAAACATCTTGAATGCTTCAAATTTATCTTTTAGAAATATTATTGTCATCATTCTAGAGTAATCATCAACAAATAGAATAAAACATCTATCACCAGAATAACTCTTTGTTCTCATGGGTCCACATAGATTAGTATGGACTAATTCTAGAATGGCATCAGATGTATGGGTTTTTCTTTTGAAACTAGATTTTGTCATCTTACCTTTTTGACAATTTTTGCACATGATATTGTCTAGCTTAATCATCATCAGTAAGCCTCTTACATTTCTCTTTCTGCTTATCTTTACCATGTTGTCAAATTTTACATGACACAATCTTTTGTGCCACAACCATATGTCTTTGTTTCTAGCCATTAAGCAAGTGGTGTTAGTATCATTCAAATATAATAAGTTACCTTTTGTCTGCTCACCGGTACCAATCAGACTTCCTAATTTATTGAAGATCTTTGCCTTCTTATTCTCAAATGCTACTCTATGAATTAAATTGGTCAACTAAAAAACACTCAATAGATTATAATTCAATCCTTTCACCCAATAAGCATTTTCACATTTTACTAGGTTATTCAACATTATAGTTCCTTTACCTTCAACTGGACAAGGTGTGTCATTACCCATTCTTACTGAACCATCATTATAGTATTCAAAAGTCTCAAACTTTTGTTTGTCACCGGTCATATAATGAGTGCAGCCATTATCTATGATCCAAATATGAATTTTACTAACTTTAGATATGAGTTCAGTTTCTACATACCTTTCTTCATCTTCATCTGAATCATCTTTTACTGCCACAAATACCATCTCGATGTCTTCATCAGATTCGGTGTTAGTATCTTCATCTTTGCATTTAGCTAGGTAACTGACATTCTTTCCTTTGTCCTTGTAGTCTTGGGTATCTCTTCTTTCTGATTGTCAGTCGCTTCTGTAATCACCTCTATCATACTTCTTTTCAAATGCCCTGTCATTACTTCTGTCTTATTTTCTTCTGTTAGGACATCTTGTAGAAAAGTATTGAATCTCTTTACAATTAAAACAAACAAGTGGTAATTTACCTTTGTATTTACCTTTTCCTCTCTACATTCTTCTAGCCATAAGTGCTTCAATTTCATCAAGATCTTCTTCTTCACTTTCACTTTCACTATCACTATCTTTTCTCATAGTGTGTTTATGACTTGATTTACTTATTCTCAAAGAAGATTTGAAT
>MU223373.1:2572309-2599890 GCA_018584345.1 Thuja plicata | reverse complement strand
TGCCCCAAAATCAATCAACTATTTAAGATAGAAAATTTTGATTGAGATCACGAAAGAAGATAAGGAAATGAAGATCAAACATGATCACAGTTGATTAAAAGTCCACAAGAAAGATGAAGGAAACCCTTGCAAACTCATAATGAAGCCTAAAATGAAAACTAACATGAGGTCTAACAATGCAAGCTACATGAAAATGCAAAGGTGTACTTGCAATAGAGAAACTATAATATAGGACTTTGTGTTCATCATTCATTAGAGAATGTTAAGGAACTTATTTTCATCACTGGGCCATTATTAACGGACATCAGAAAATCACACAATCATCACCAGTCACAAGTGCAACTATGAAGATATGAATGCGATTTATATCGGATTGGAATGTGGAATGATTCTAACATAAGCATCAAAGACATAAAGGTCAAGATGACTGTAATGTTAGCTTACCCAATTTAATATAGAAAAACCACGCTCACATCAAGGCATAAATGCCAGGATGACCACAAGAACGGTTGTGCAAAAAAATTTAAGCATAAAGTAGGAAGCAAAGAAAAATATGCCCCATGCCCCAAGTCCTCTAGCTATGCATCACGGAGAGACTTATTAGACAAAGACACTCAACAAAAATCAATAACAGTCAGCACACAAAGAAAATATCATGACATAGCTCAAGCATTAAGTGTTGCGTTTAAAAATTTAAGTGTGTTAAATGATACTGAGTTCCAAGGATAAAGATCGAATGCTTGCAAGCAGGTAAGACCACATGACAAAAATGGGTAAGACCAAATCGATAAGTGTTGAAAAACACTCAATTTCAAGGGTTGTATTGAAAAATACAGTTGAAGTGGTGTTGAAAAACACTGTTTGTGAGGTGTCCTAAAAACTAACGCATATAAGAGACCAAAGTTAACATAGTTATGCCCCCTAGACAAAGACAAAGACCAATTTCAAACCAAGGCAACAAGGACAAGGCATGAGGAGAAAGGCTAAGTGTCACAGACACGCGCTAAGAAATAGGGGTGCAAAGGCCTCAAGTAGCTCCAGTTTCCAAGTTTTCACCACTTGAATTTTATTACAATTTTTCTCTTTGTCACTTTTTCATTTTTTCTATTTTTTCATTTTTTCAGGATTTTTTATAATTTTTTTCAATTTTTGCTACCAAGGCGCCTATTTCCCGGTTTTCACCAAGGCACTTTTTCTTTTTTTTTTTGAATTTTTGAATTTTTTTATTTTTGGAATATATAATTTTTTGGAGATACATCAAAGCGCCTATTGCTAGGTTTTCACTAAGATGATCATTTTTTAGGACATTTTCTGATTTTTAGAATTTTTGACAATATATCATTTTTTAGATTTTTTCAGGATCAATAAATATGTACAAAAGGATACCCCCAGACAGAACGGGCATCATGGATAGAACTTCTTTAGGTGTAAGACATTGATAGGATCAGGGAGCTGCTTATTAGAGTATTATTACTTTATGCTTATTAATTAAATCATATCGATTTAATTATATAAGTTTATATTACTCTAGTTTCTTAAGCTTCACTTAGGTACATTATTAATTAATAATGTGCAACCTAGTTTTTTCCTTTAGGGTTTCTTTCTCACCTTTTATAAGGTTGAGCCTTGTACTTTTGGTTAATCTCTTATGCATTTTTCACATTTTGAGAGAACTTCTCTTCTATCTCTATTTTTCTTCTCTTGTAACAGGTTATTGGCTAACAGGTTCTTTTTGGGTTGTGTAGAATTGAGTTTGATCAATTCTTTCATGGTATCAGAGCTCAGATCTGTGGCTGCTTGTTCCTGATTTGAAGGTTTTTTTGGAGCTTGAAGGGTTTCTATTTTTTAAAAAAAAAATTATTAGTTGTGGGGGGTCTCTATTTTTTGGAGCATTTTGGACCAAAATCGACCTCACGGTTGAGTCCGGAAGGCCCAAAAACCCCAGGATTCATATAAAATATGTTCGATTTGGACATCAGAGCATCAGGCAAATTTTTTTCAGCCTTCTAGGGCCGTACGACACAGTTTTTGAGGCAAAAATCCAAAAAAATATATTTAAAAAGTCTTTTTTTGGTGCCTCCGGGGCACGCCGCCACCGCGCCACCCCAGCACCACCCCACCGCTGCCTCCGCCTGGCTCGGCCCGGCCCGCGCCTGGCCCAACCATAGCCCACCAGCCGCCAGCCACCGGCAGAGCTGCTCGGGCCCCTAGCGGCGCCGCCTGGCCCACTGCTGCCGCCCGGGAGCGGCTGCCACCGGCCAGCCTCCAGCCTGCCACCGGCTGTTAGGGCTGACGTCAGCAGCCCGCCAATTTTTTTTCCAGCGTATTTTAAAAAAATTTCGACGAAAATTCAATTTTCTGGCGGTCGGAAAATTTTTCCCGGCAAGTTGCGACGGCCGTCAAATTTAACTGCGTAGAGGGGTGACGATCATTTGGACGTCAAATTTAAGATAGGGTCTGTGTTTTTCCAGCGAGCTCTCTTTTGGGGGTACCTGTGCCTTTTTGGTCATATCTTGGGCATACGGTGTTCGTTTTTGAAAAATGAAATATCGCCGGAAAGGTGTTTCTGAGCCCATCACATTGGTGCAGATTTCATTTCTTGATTCTTCCATTTTGATGCTAGTTTTGAGCCCCACAGTTAAGGTACACAAATTTACTTTCTAAAGCTTTTCTTGCTCTCTCTTTCTTTCAAGCTTTCAGAATTGTGCTAGAATTGGGTTTTATCGATTGTGGGGGGTGTTCTTTCTTACTTTTCTGTCATTCATCTCAGAAAAACAACACATTGTATCACATAAAAAAAACCCCTTCTGCATCTTCTGTCTAGTTCTGAAAGAAAACATAATTCAAAAATCAGTCCAAGTACAGGGCACTATGGCAGATACAACATCTGTTGAGCTTCTCACTCCACATAATTACCATGAGTGGAAGCCATGAATAACCAGACTCCTCATGTCATGAGGTTTATGGTCATGCCTGGATACAGTTCAGCCAGTTCTTCAGAAGCCTTATGAGGCTCTTATGCACAGGAATAGGATGGATGAGGCAATGGGCCTTATTGCCTTGAATATTTTAGATGGGTTGTTGTTCCACCTGGATGGTCTAACCACACCCAGGGATATGTGGGACAAGTTTTCCACCTTTTTTGGCATCATGGATCAGTTCAGGATTCTCCAGATAGATACAGAGTTCACCTCCTTGGCACCTGACTCATTCACCAGCATTGAGGACTTCCTGATGAAGTTCAAGTCTCTTCAATCTATCTTACAGGTTGATGGAAAGATGAAGTCAGATGATGAGTGCATCTTCCTGATACTCTCCAAGCTTTGTGGTCCTTATCAAATTTTCACTTCTACCTTCTACTCCACTATGGATGCACTGGGTGCATGACATGTTATGCCCTCTTTTGAGACCTTCTGTGACAGGTTAACTCGTGAGCAGTCCAAACTTAATCATATGGATTCTCTTACAGGTTCATAGTCACAGGCCTTGCTTGCCAAGTCATCTCAGGATACATCAAAGCCGAAGCTGAAGCAGATATCTGATTCCTCTTCTCAGCACTCTTCTGGCCCACCACATTCTTCTAAAAAGGAGAAACAGAAGACTCAGAACCCCTCTTGTTCTTATTGTCAAAAGGGGCCCCATGATGAGTCACAGTGTTTTCAGAAGAGCTTTGATGACTATGAGAAACAAATTGCAGATTTGCAAGCTCTCCTTTAGAAGAGCACTATTTCCTCTCCATCCTCTTCCACCTCACAGGGGTCTGCTTTTCAGTTTTCTGCCTCATCTTTAACATCTGGATAGGATTTTGGATAGGGTCATGCATTACGGGTATCTTTTGTATCCCCTTCACAGGTCACTTGGATACTGGATTATGGTGCTTCTCACCATATGGCATCTTCTCAGGATTTGTTCTCTTCTTTTGAGACTTCTCCTATTCCTCATATTCTCATGGGGAATAACACTGTACAGACAGTCTGCGGGATAGGTTCGGTTAGCATTCAGGATGGCACATTCAATGATGTATTGTATGTTCCATCTCTCTCTACAAACCTTCTCTCGATTTATAAGATTACACGCAGTGGGTCAGGGAAGAAAGTTGAGTTCACAGCTGATTCAGCCTTCATCAGGGATAGTGTGATAGGAGGCATTATTGCTACAGGGATAGTTGATCATTTCACCCATCTCTACACCTTTTCTAACTTTGGTCCACCATCTCCATTGTTGGAGCATAGCTCTCCCCTTTCGAGAGAGCATCCTCAGGTGCAGTCAGGTCACTTGAACCTTTGTGTTGTTCCCGAGACCAGTGTTGTGACTGCCACACCACATCCTGCAGCGCACTGTTCTCTTCGGCAGGATTCTTCTTCAGCTCTGCTTGACCCTCCAGCTCCATTCATCGAGCCACTAGGTGTGGTTGTTGAGGAAATTCATCTCCTCTTTGATGACAGTGTCAGCACACCTGTCATACCATTTACATTGGGGATTCCCTTTTAGGATCCTCATGTCTACTCCTTTGAGCATCAGCTCAGCCTTCTAGTGATACCTCATCTTTTGAGGTCACCTCTTCAGTGCCCACTTCCTTTCACTCCTTTGTATTGGAGTCATGGTGTTTTTTTCATTGATCCAGGGGTTCTTTCATTCTGGGGGGGCTTTGGAGCCTCGACCCTCTCTCACGGGGGGGTTGGCAGCACGCATTGTACTACTGGCTTTGAGAGAGTCTCTTGAAGTCATTCCTTTTGTCTTTGCTTGCTTTTATATCTCTTTTTGGAGAGGATTTTTTCCCACTGGGTTTTCTCCTTTGTCTCCGATTTACAGAGATTTCCTTGTTCTGGGTACCTGATCAGGCCTTGTTGTCGGGACCCATTTCTTGCTTTCATAGTTTTTACTAGGTCAGCTTTCTCCATGCGTTCAGCTTAAGGGGGGGTGTTAGAGTATTATTACTTTATGCTTATTAATTAAATCATATCGATTTAATTATATAAGTTTATATTACTCTAGTTGCTTAAGCTTCACTTAGGTACATTATTAATTAATTATTAATTAATAATGTGCAACCTAATTTTTTCCTTTAGGGTTTCTTTCTCACCTTTTATAAGGTTGAGCCTTGTACTTTTGGTTAATCTCTTATGCATTTTTCACATTTTGAGAGCACTTCTCTTCTGTCTCTATTTTTCTTCTCTTGTAACAGGTTATTGGCTAACAGGTTCTTCTTGGGTTGTGTAGAATTGAGTTTGATCAATTCTTTCACTGCTCTCCCTCCTCTATAGATAGTAAAAAAGCACTTGTCCCAAAAGTTGTTGTAATAATGTAAGGTCCAAGCCAATTAAGTTCAAATTTTCCCTTTTGATCTCTATGCTGATGATTCTTAGGATTTTCACGGAGGACAAGATCTCCCACTTGGAATTCTCTAGGGCGAACCTTTTTGTTGAAGGCTTTGGACATGCGCTTTTGATAGACCCTCATATGGTCAAATGATTCTTGATGTTTCTCATCTATAATTTCTAACTCTTGAAGTCTCATGGTGCAGTAGTCTTCATCTGTAACTAGACCATGGAGAGAAACTTGAAGTGAAGGAATCTCAACCTCCAAAAGTAACACTACCTTAGCGCCATATGCAAGGGAAAAAGGAGTAGCCCCAGTAGAAGTACGAATACTCTTTCTATAGGCCCACAAAGCCAAATTTATCTGTAAATGTCAATCTCTACCATTCTTACAGACTGTTCTATGCAAATTTTTAATAATGGTCTTTTTTGATGCCTCTGTTTGACCATTTCATTATGGGAAGTAAATGGAGGACCAATGTTGTTTAATCTTGAATTTCTTGTAGATTTTTTTAAGGTCCTTATTTTTGAACTGGCTCCATTGTCAGTGATAATCTCGGAAGGCACTCCATATCAACAGATGATATGGTTCAAAATGAATAGAGAGACTATCTTTCCCGAGGCAATAGAAAGTGGGACAACCTCTACCCATTTAGTGAAGTAATCAGTAGCAGTGATAATAAACTTATGTCCACCTGATGAGTTGGGGTGAATCTACCCAACAAGATCAAAGGCCCAGCACTGAAATGGCCAATGAGATATAGAAGGAATGAGCTCCTGTCCTGGAGCATGTATCAAGTTACCATATTTTTGACACTTTACACGTGATTTTACAAAATCTACTACATCAATCTGCATCATGGGCCAATAGTACCCCACCCTAAGCAACCTTCGGGCCATGGCAAGACCATTGGAATGTCCCCCATAGATGCCCTCGTGGATGTCAACTAATGCTTGGTTGGATTCTTCCTTTTCTAAGCATCTAAGAAGTGTTCCATCTAGACCCTTCCAATACACATCACCACCGATAAGGGAATGATAAGAGGTGTTTCAGGTAAGGTTTCTACGTTCAGATTAGTCAAAGGTTTCAGGTATAATTCCATCATGAAGATATGAGTAAATGACACCATAAAGGGATGACTTGTGACTAACAAGGGTATAAATGACATGGCTTTCTTGGGAGTCAAAGATAGGGTGATGTAGCTCTTCCACTAGGAATTCAAATCTAGATTCATGTTGATCTAGCTGAAGGGGTGAAGCGAGTGTAGCCATAGCACCAACTTCTTTTTTTTCTACTATAGGGATTTGTTGAAACGTGACAAATGTGAAGTAGTGTTTCAACGAATCAACCATTTTCTTGTAAGGTACCATTTTCTCATGTTTCATTTGATATTCATCATTAACTTAGTTGATTATCAGTTGTGAATCCCCATAGATGTGTAACTCTATGATTCTCCATTCTATGGCCATTTTAAGTCCATTTGTTAAAGCTTCATACTCAGCAATATTGTTTGTACATGGGAACAATAATTTGTAAGATTTAGGAATCATGTACCCATGAGGACAAAAAAACAAAACACCAGCTCCTGAACCATTTTGCATAAAAGATCCATCAAAGAACATCCTCCATGTTCTTTTAGTCATATACATTAGATGCTCATCTAGGAAGTCAACTTGAATAGGTGCATTATCTTGTAATGGAAAATCAGCCAATTGATCTGCTATGGCTTGTGCTTTGATTGATTTATGCTCAACATACTCTATGTCAAACTCTAAAAGTATCATCATCCATTTAGCAAGTCTACCTGTGAGGGCAGCCTTACTTAGCAAATATTTGAATGGATCTATTTTTTCTATGAGGTGTATAGTGTGCACAAGCATGTAATGTCACAAATTTTGGGAAGCAAATACAACAGAAAGGCAAGCTTTCTCAATGCTAGTGTAATTAACCTCATATGAAACAAGAGTGTGGCTAATGTATTATATTGCTCTTTCTTTCCCATTTTCATCAAG
The DNA here is from genome assembly GCA_018584345.1 of Thuja plicata. Lineage (NCBI taxonomy): Eukaryota > Viridiplantae > Streptophyta > Pinopsida > Cupressales > Cupressaceae > Thuja > Thuja plicata. The sequence goes on along the minus strand of MU223373.1, from coordinate 2,592,559 downwards.
TTGAGCTATTAATGCCCCCAAGGAAGATTTTGTTGCTGAAATGTATAAAATGAGTGGTTTCCCTGGGATAGGAGGCATTAAAATAGGAGGATTCACCAAGTATTCCTTGATTTGATCTATGCTCTTTTGACATTCCTCATTCCAAACACATTTGACTTCTTTATGTAAGTTCTTATTGAAGGGTTGAGCTCTATCTGCCAATTGTGAAATGAATCTCCTTATAGATTGAAGACATCCTTGAAGAATCCTCATTTGACTAATGTTTTTAGGAGGTGGCATATCTATGATTGCTTGGACTTTTTTAGGGTCCACCTCTATTCCTTTGGCTGAAATGATGAATCCAAGTAGTTTTCTAGAGGTGACTCCAAATGTACACTTTTTAGGATTTAACCTTAGTTGAAATTGTTCCATGTGATATAGAATGACTTTCAAATCATCTAAGTGTGTATCTCTTTGTTTATACTTGGCCAAGGTGTCATCTACATAATCTTCCATATTTTTGTGCATCATGTCATGAAAAATAGTTGTCATAGCTCGTTGATAGGTAGCTCCTGCATTTTTTAATCCAAAGGGCATAACTTTCCAATAATAGTTACCCCATGCGCAAGTGAATGTAGTCTTTTCTTGATCTTTAGGAGCTATCTTAATTTTATTGTACCCAAAAAAACAATCCATCAAAGAATAAATCTCATAACCCGCAGTCATATCCACTATCATGTCTATATTGGGGAGTGGAAAGTCATCCTTTGGGCATGCTCTATTGAGATCTCTAAAATCTGTGCAAACTCGAATGGATTTATCATGTTTGGAAACTGGTACAATGTTGGATATTCATTCAACATAGGCAATAGCTCTTATGAATTTTGCACCAAGGAGTTTTTTCTAATTCTACTTTGAATAGAAGAGCTATGTGAGGATGCATCTTCCTCAATTTTGGTTTAACTGGTTTGACATTTGGAGCTATAGATAAGTGATACATGATAATATTTATGTCCAATCCTAGCATATCTGAATAATTCCATGCAAAATTGATCTTCTTGGTCTGTAAGAACTTAGTGTAGGCTTCTTTTTCTATTGGTGACAAGGATTCAACCAAGTGTACTATCTGTGGAGCCTCATCTGTACCCAAATTAAATTCTTGTGTTGGTTTGATAAAAACTGAAGATCGGTCTTGAAAATAGCTATGAAGACGATCAAGTACCTCATCCTTAGGTGCCTCATAGAGGTTTTCACCCTTGGATACGTCATTTATTTTTACTTTTTTCAGTTCTGACACTGCCACATAGTGGTTTTCACCATTAGAACACCTATTCTTTTTATTTTCTTTTCTTTTTATCTTGTGACTAAGGTACTTGATGTCTGGCTCTGTCATACTAGTAGCTAGTTCACTGGTGGAAGAGACTATGGGTTCAAGGGCATTTAGATAACAAGCTATCTCATAATAATTTTGGAATGTTAAAAGCTCAGGTTCTTGATAGTGTTGGGACCAATAAATAAGGTCGGGATAAACAAGAGGCAAGTCAATGACTAGTTCAAGGCTATAAATATGAATGATATTATCGCTGGCGACTGAAGAGTTAGAGTCTTTCAAGTATCCCTCTAAGCTACCAGAATCAGGATTCATCCTAACAAGCAAAGAATCATCCACTAAGGCAACACGTGGGTTCAAAACCTCTAGTCCTACACATGACTCATTGGCTACCTCAAGTTGAGAACTAAAAGTGTGAATAACATCAATATATCTATCAACTCTAGAAGGCTCTGAGAAAGATTCTCATTCATACTCATTAGAACTTGTATCTAAACTACGACTAGGATTCTTACACCATGAAGGTTTGGGACATTGCGATGTGGAAGGTCCAGTTTCATCAAAAGTAGCACTTTCTTTTTCCATTAAATGAACAAGATTCTTTCTTTGATGTTCTCTCAAAGGATCCTCTATATCTGATTCTTCTTCTAAAGTTGCAACTGATGCACGGGTGACTGAAATATCTGAATCTCTCCAAAGAATATTAGTGGAAGGGACCCAATTTTCACACATATCTTGCTGATTTATCAAATTAGGTACATACTCTGGTTCATTGTCACTATCCAAATTTTCAAAGAGAGGATTAGTACGCTTGTTGCAATTTTCAAATCCTAAGCCAGCTGGCTTCTTAGACTTGCATCCAAATTTAGCATGATCAAGAGGTTCAGACCTAGCATCCAAATTGTGATTAAGAGGGCCATATCCAGGATAGCCCATCTTTTTGACAAAAGTATACCCTCTTCCATAAGCCTCAGGAGAGGGAGAGAAGTTCTCATTGTGCATATATTTTTCTTCTCTATAGATCCAATCTCTAACAAATGTTTCTTCTTTCTCATTTTGAATAGGCACTGATGACTCTACAAATTTTTCAAATAAAGTCATAGCTGAAGAGGAAGGTTTCTTTCTTTTGAAGGTTTTCCATAAGACCAAGGTGAAACTGGTAATGTTGTGAGGGAGTTGATTTGATAACCCCCCATACAAAGGTCTATCATTTTAAGCTTTTCTTTACATTCAGCTAAGGTAGCCAAAAAAGTGTGATGAAAATGTGTCACACTTCTATGGGTCATTCCATCCAAGGTTTCTCAAGAATGAGGCCTCAAATATCAACTCATAGCTCCCTAGTCATGGAGTGCAAAGGTGTGTGATGAAGGCCCTCAGATTAACCTAGTTGTGCCCTTGCAAGTACACCATGAAATGAGAGATTCAATGCATGAAAATGAAATCTATTCTATATGATTGCAATGCATGAAAGGAAAATTAATCTAAATGATAACAATGCATGATTATTCTATAAAAGAAAATACAAATGCAAGATTAATCTATGAAAGGAAATATGAATCTAATCTATATGAATAGCCATAGATGCAAGAAGAAGACAAGAAGAGAGAAGTTGCAATATCCAAGCTTGAGTGCTCAAATTCTCCTCCAAAATTGCTCTCCAAACCTGCAGCATAACAATACTATGAAAAAGATATATGAAAATGAGAAGGAGAGATTTCCTTATATAAGAAAGTGTGGTCAAGATTAAGAGGCAAAAAATCAAAGGCTATGATTAAGAGGTAAAAAACCCACCACTTAGGAAGATGTGAAGAAAAAGGGATCTTATTTAATTTTTATTTAATTTATTTAATTTTTCATCAAATAAAGTGCTTTAATTAGGGATTTTTATTTATTTAATTAAAAGAGGGGTTTTCTTTTAATTAAATAAATTAGAAGAATTTTATTTAATTAAATAGGAGGAATTTAATTTAATTAAATAAGAGGAATTTTATTTAATTAAAGGGAGATTAAATCTTTTAATTAAATAAAAATGATCAAACCTTAGGAAATATTGAAATAATTGAATTAATTACGATTTGATCAAGGAAATTGATTTAAATTGAAAATGTTGCAAAGCATTGATTCAAGAAATTGATAAATTGATAAAATGATGAATGGGGCCCATAGTCTAGGCGACCATTTTAGGGTGCATACAGATATATCATCAATTTCCAGTATATCATACTTACAATGTATGTAAGCCCTAATATCTTGTACGTGTAATACGCCATACAGGGTTTGAGAAAATGCTCCTTCTAGATCCTCTTCACAGGACTTAAATGGATGTTTCTTGAATTTGTACCTAGGTTGATCTACAACATCAAAAATAATAGGTGCATCTATAGCTAGATGATGTAAATACCTTTCTTCCGCTGAATTCTGCATTTATGCTTCAATCGATCATGCACGAAAAATGTAGAATAGTCTAAATCTTTCTTCCCTCTGATCTCCTTAGCTCACTCTTCATCAAATGGTAAATAGATAGGTCATCAAATGGTGCTTTATACAAGTTTAAGTCATCAATTTCACTTTTACTCAAAACTGTCCAGTCAGCTATTAGATCTTGCAAACAAAATATATGCGTCGGCTAATGTTGTGGTCTGAGATGTATGTTCCATTATGTCATCTAAGTTCATACTTAAGCTTGCTCGAGCTCAATCCATGAATTTCAGGGCAGGATATATTATGATGTATGTATCCAATGCCCCCTTAAGGCCATGATTGGCCAATTAGGTCGATTTTGTTTTACTACCATCATGCGAATATCTAGTAGCATCTACTAACTCTTCCTAAACTGATGTCTCACTTATTTCTTTGATCTTCCATATCTCACCAATGTTGCTATCTTTTTCCTTCTTAAAACAACTTTCAAAATCACTCTTCACATCTACAACACTCTTACCAGTATCATTTGCATTCTTCTATGAATTCATAGGAGGTGGTACTCTTCTATTGTCTGATCCATTGTACCTGCAAAAATGTACTACATGTCCTAGATTATTGCATTTGTAACATGTAGGAGGTCTTATTTCCTGATTAACTTGCAAGTTATAGTACTTCACAATGTGTCCAATTTTATTACATTTGTAGCATGTAGGTTTCATAATAGATTCTCTTCCATTGTTTTGTCTATATCCAGATTGATTATTTTTTCTACATTCTGCTATCTTGTGCCCATATCCATTATAATTAAAACAATAACCAAAAAAAGTTCTAAAAGGGGCATTACCTCTGCAGTCTCTCTTCATCTGTCCAAATCTATTGCAACCAAAGCATCTACCTCTAAATGGTCTGATCTGCTCTTTGGGTTCTTCAGTAGAAGGTTTCTCAGCATCAATCTTCTCATTTGATTTTTCTTCCTGATTCTTTGACCATTTAGCTTCATTGAAGCCAATACTAGTCATATCACCTTTAGGTTTCTGTTTGTCTCTCTGTTCATCAATCAAGTCACTGTTGGTATGAAGTTTCTCAATGTGTTTCTTTGCTTCAACAAGTTCACCTTTTATAATATGATTGTATTTCTCCATTTCCAGATACTTGTTCTTGTAGTTGTCAGCCTCATTCTTCATTTGATCTAATGCACTGTTTAAATCTTCTTCAACTTTCTTCTTAGCATCCTTCTGTACCTATATTTCTTTAGACATAGTCTCATTTTCAAGTTTTAGGGTCTCATTCTCTTCTTTTAGTTGCCTCATCTAATCTGAATTGTCTTCATCTGAATCCTCTTTTATCCAAACCATAAGATCTTGTCTTTGACTTCTGGAAATCTCAAGTTTCTTTGAGTTTCTTTATAAATTTATTAGCTCTTCGCATGTTGAATCTCAACTCTCCATTTTCTACTTTTGCTTTGTCAAGGTCTTCAAATGCAGCATCAAATTTTTCTTGCAAACTATCTGAATCCATTCTGATCTCCCTCAAGCTGTTAGACTTTCTCTCCAAGGGCCAGAAGCTCTAATACCAATTGTTAGGATTGGATAACACTGAGAGGGGGGTGAATCACTATTATAGTACTTAATTAAATTCTTCAACCATTTAAACATTAACCATAAACTTGCAGTAAAGAAAAGAACATAAGAAAATGACACAGTACTCATAACACCATATTTTTTTTTTGAGGAAACCCTGGCCAAGGGAAAACCCCGGTGGGGATGGTACCCACAAGCATGTACTAAAGTATAATGTCCCTATTAGGAGACCTAGCCCTGTTAGGAGCTAAATATTACATAGCACATTTCCTTGTTAAAGGAATTACAACCCTGTTAAAGGTTCACAACACCCTGTTAGGGGCCAACTGAGCTTACAGCTCTTACAAAGTAAATCAGGTTACAAAGTGTTCTCAGTCATGAACAAAACAAGAAACATTGGTGCTTAGATAGTTACTTTATAGTTCTTCAATGATCTCTGTCATTATCTAATCTTCTATTTTCTCAACAACTCATCCAATTGATCATCAACAACATTCACATATCTTTATCAAATAAAGATCTTACATATATATCTCACAACTTTACAAAGTCGGCTCCCAATATGAATATTACAAATATTACAAAGTCAGCCTTCAATTCAAAAAAAATTTAACATAGTAAATATCAAATTCATATTCGGCGCTCTTTCATAGTCAATGTGGAGTTTATCAACAACCAAAATCCAACTTCGATTGCCTGGAGTCCAGGTCATACTCCCTCAATCTTTGCTACTGTCCAACTATTCTGTATCATTATTTTGCTGCAGTCTGTTTGTCTTCAATTCTTTCTAACTCATCACAGACATAACCAAAACCAAATAAATCTTAGGTGGAGGTCATACATACCCCATACTATCTTCTTCTAAGCTCTCTTTCCCTAATTCATCGATCTCGATCTTCGATATCAGAAACACTTTTGTATCTCTGCTTCTATACTTAGTCAATTTCTGAATCATCAAAACTTATCTTTATAAGAATTGATCTGAAACCTAGATGTGTTGCCATAAATGAAAACCAAGAATTGAATCACATTAAAAAAATTGATTTCTTGCCAACAGTATTATAGTCCCATACATACTGATTACTGACTCTCTTCAGTTGATAGGGAGTTTCTTGACCTTTAGGCTTCCATGCTTGTCTTTTCTTTTTCCAGCATTCAAGAGTTGTGTGCCCATTCATTTTGCATGTAGGACAACATTTTTCCATGTAGGTTTCCTTCTTTGGTTGTTTCACCTCAGACTTACATTCATATGATTTATGTTCTTTCTTGTTATATTTATAATAGAATCCTATGAATGAAGATGTAGATTTAGGAATACCTTTCATTTTTCCTCTGCATACATTTGACGTATGGCTTTGCTTTCCACAATGATTGCATGTAAGATTTCTTGGTCTTGAATTTGTGTAGACATTCTTTGGATTAGCTTGATTTGATGATTCTCCATTCTCAATAAAACCTAGACCGGTATTGTTGTTGACTCTTCGTTGTCCTCCAAGAAAATTATCCATTATTTTATTGATTTCTTCAGCTTTCTTGATAATTTCATTATGTTGTTGTTGAATTCTTATTTCATGTTTCAAATTTTTATTCTCATCCCTTAGTTCACCGATAGCTTCTATTCTTTCAATGAGTTCAACATTTAGTCTATTTGCCTCTTGACTCATAAGAATAATCTAATTTGTAATCTCATGGTGATGCTCTATAAGTATTTGTATTTCAGCCTATTTTTCTTGTAGCTTTTTAGTGATCTTTCTTCTATCATCAATAGCTAGTGTTCTTTCTTGCTTAGCTTGTCTAGCATTGTTCATGACATCAATCATCCTTACCATCTATGTCTCATGACCGATTTGCAGAGATTTAACTTGTCCAGCCAGATGTAGATTGATTTCAGTTAGGCTTGTGATGCTTTCTTCTGATGTATCTGATGCTTTGCTTGTAGTTGATCCTGAAGATTCAAATAAATCTGGTATCTCTTCATCATGATAATCTGCCTCATTATAGCAAGATGCCATATTATTTCTTTCATCTAGTAGTTGTCTCATATTGATTCTAGCTTCTTTATACTGTTCAAAGAACATCTAAATTTCAAGCTTTTTATTCTCAATATTTTTATCAAGTCTGTACTTCTCCATTGTATGATCTTTTCTCTTAAGCCTTTAAGCTTTCCAAGAAGAGACTTAGCTCTGATACCAATTGTTGGGATTAATGGGAAGTATGTACTAAGAGGGGAGGGGTGAATCAGTACCTCTAAAACTTTTGTATCCTTTAATCAATTAACCTTTGTAATTAATTATATATCCATTCAATCTTATTTATACTATCTTGATGTGAGTTATATCAATTCATAACAATAACATACATGTGAAAATTCATAGAAACATTCATGAAAGTAATTTGACACATAACACAAGATATGATATCGCAGAAAACTCTTGTGAGGAAGTAAAAACTACGGTGGGGATGGCACCCACAAAATCTTCACTATTTGTAGATTGGAAGGGGTCAATTAAGGCTTACAATTTTAATCACTTCTAATGATCTACCCTATTAAGAGTATTGGTGGAGACCTATTAAAGTCTACTCTGTTAAGAGCTTTAGAAATATTTTTGAGTGTGCACTTGGTTAAGAGATTTGTTGTTGGACTGTTAAATCCACCTTCCTTGAAATGATTTTTACACTTTTCTCCACTTGTTATAATGATAGAAAATTACAAATTGACCTAGTAAATGTAATCTCCTATTGCTGATACAGGTCCAATTTAGTTTACATGAAAAGGATTATCACCTAATTGTGATTGAATAATACCTCTGATTTTCGGTATCCTCTGTTCTTGGTTCTTGCTAACCAAATTCACCATTTGTTGTTCATGTTCTTGAAACTCTCAATCTGATCCATAGATGTGCTCGTTGGCTTCATTCATGTTCTCCTCTCTCTTCAAATCAAATAATAATGAATGATTGCATCATCTATTTATAGATGGATTGACTTCATCAAGTTTCAATAAAAACAATGTTAACTCTAAGATCAGGTTTACAACTTATACCTAGATCTCCTAGTCTATGTGTTTTAAATTAGTTAGACTGATTAAAGTACTTACATTCATGTATCTTATCCCTAAAGAAATGGATTTAAAATAAATAAATATCCTATAAATAGAATACACTTGCATTATCTGACGTGGAAGTCAGATCCACTTTTTGTAGGTTGCAACTGAATTTTGGTTGTGTCTGTCGGTCATGCTTGTATGTCCTTCTATTTTGTTTTGTCAGTTTCTCTTTAACTATCTTATCGGTCTGCACTGTATCTTGCATGTCGGGTTCCTCTATCGGGTTCCTCTTTAACTTTCTATTTCGCAATTTCAGTTTGCACACTAAGTTGTGTCATCGGTTCTCTTTACACTTAGTCATCTTCGATGATCTCTTAATATATGATCTTTGGTTTGCTCAGTCCTATCTTTCAGTGTATACTTACTAAAAGTGTTATTTTCATACTAATGGAAAATTAATGTCATCATCATGTTGTAAAGAGGGTAATGGGGCAGGGGTGGTTTTTGTTTCTCCAAATGGAAAATCTTTTAAATATTATTTTCTATTAGCATTTGATTGTACTAATAATGTTGCGGAGTATGAGGCCCTCTTATTAGGTCTAATAAAAACATATAACCATGGTATTAAACTCTTCTCTATTTATGGTGATTCTGAATTGATTATATCTCAAATTAGGAATTAGTTTTTTGCTAAGAATTATAGACTAAATAAATATAGAAATGATATTTGGGATTCCTTAGAATATTTTGATGTTTTTTCTATAACTTGGGTGGATAGGTCTGATAAGATTCTTTCAATTTTATGGCCAACCTAGGAGTTAAGCATAATGATATTTCTCATAAAGACATCACACAAGTAGAGATTAAGACAAGACCTGCAATTCCTGATAACATTCACAATTGCAAAGTTTTTGAGGATGACAGAGATATCATAAAATTCCTAGCATGTGAAGAAAGGTATGAAGATCAATTTATTGATTTGAATGCCCATGTTGAAATAGTAGATGGGAAAGAAAATTTGTTTTGAAAATTTGTTGAAATAGTAGAAAGGAAGAAAATTTGTCTTGTGGCACTAGAGAGGATGTTTGATGTCAATGATTCCAAGAAAGAAGTTAAATTTGATAATAGCACTGTGGAGGAAGTGGAGAAAATAAATTTGGGAAATGAGCAGACTCCTAGGGAAGTGTTTATTGGTAAAACATTGACTCCAAAAATTAGAGCATATATTATTGGTTTACTGAGAAAATATAGACATGTATTTGCTTGGTCTTACAATGATATTAAGGCATACAAGAAAGACTTGCTCCAACATGAAATACCTTTAAAACCTGATGCAAAACCTTTTAGGTAGAGGCAAAGACCTATAAACCCAACTTTGGATCCTAAAATGAAAGAAGAACTAGTCAAAATGAGAGATGTTGGTATCATAAAACCAATTCAACATTCCACATGGGTTTCCAATTTGGTACCTTTCTATATCAGACTCTGTGTAGGCTTCAAAAATCTTAATATATCTTCACTAAAGGATAACTATGCTCCACCTAATATAGAGGCATTATTACATAAAGTGACAAGAAATGAGTTATTGTCAATGATGGATGGTTTTTCTAGATATAACCAAGTAAAGGTTAAGGAGGAGGAAAAATATAAGATGACATTCACTACACCTTAGGGAACATATGTTTATGCTAGGATCTCATTCAAACTCACTAAATTTGGGGAAACATTTCAGAGAGCTATGGATGTGGCCTTTGAAGAGTTCATCGATGTCATTATGGTGATCTACTAGGATGATCTTACTTCTTATTCCAAAAAGCAAAAGATCATTGTAGACATTTGGAACAAATTTTCAAAAGAGCCCTTGAATACGTGATATCCCTGAAGGCATTATATTTTTCCATTAGTATACTTAGAGAAAAACATGATCTGCACCATCATTTTACACAACACCGATAGAGAGGGCACTGCACTACCCGATGACAAGGTTACCCGACAAACACTGATTAAGTGTTATCCGATGACAAAAAGGTAAAGGAAACCCAATGAGTAACAATAGTGCAACCTAATGGAACAAGCAAAGAGAGGAACCCAATAGACAAAGGGAATCTGATGAACAGTTCAACAAAGGAACGCTGACAGACTTCAAGTTCAAACTGACGACCAAGAACCGATAGTCAGTTACATCCCACAAAAATTGGATCTGACTTTTCACGTCAGATAAATCACTGAAGTTGTATTTATAGCTTCTTGATTTGATTTTAAATCCATTATGTGTGGAGGAAGCAATGTATTTACTATTGTTTTAATTAGTTTTAATTTTTTAAATCATACAAACTAAAGATCAAGGTCAAGTTGTAAACCTTGGATCTAAGAGTTAACATTGTAATGGATGAATTCCAAGATAGGTCAAACACTTGTATAAATAGGTTCTCAATCTATTGAGAATAGTTGTTGTTCAATGATGATAGTAGCCATGGAGAGCAACTAAATACCAGACAGAGAATACATGCAGAAGGATAGAAAAAAAATCAAGTCAGTTTCAAGAATAGAATAGAGGCTACCGACAAGCAAAGAAAAGGTATTCATCAATCACTTAAGGTGATATTATACTTTTGAGAGCTTTAAAGGATATGTAATAAAAAAATTTAGATTGTATGTAGTCAGGTCAACATTTGTACTCATTCTAAAAAGTGTAGTACACTAATGAAATCCTTTCAAGAAAGGTGGGATTAACCATCCTATTGTAAAATATCATAACTGAGTGCACACTTAAATCAGTGTTGCTAAAGCTCTTAGTAGAGTAGATCTTAACAGGTCTCCACCTCAATACTCCTAATAGGGTAGATCATCGAAAGTGATCAAATTGTAAGCCTTAACCAGCTCCCTTCCATTCTGCAGATAGTGAATTTTTGTGGGTGCCATCCCCACTATAGTTTTTACTTCCTAATAGGAGTTTTTTGCGATACCATATCTTGTGTTATGTGTTTATCATTTTCATGAATGTTTCTATGAATATTGCAAACCATTAAAGATTATGAATGAACAATACATACATAAGAAATAACAACAGTAATGGTTGGTAATTTTGTAATGTATGATTACTTATAAATAAATAAAGGTTTTAAAATTTTTAGAGGTACTGATTCACCCCTCCCCTCTCAGTACTACTTCCCATTAATTCCAACAATTGGTATCAAAGCAAAGTTTCTTCTTGGAAAGATTAAAGGCCTAAGAGAAAAGATCATACAATGGAGAAGTACAAACTTGATAAGAATATTCAGAAAAAAAAGCTTGGGATACAGATGTTCTATGAATAGTATAAATAAGCTAGAATCAAGATGAGAGAGCTGATGAATGAGAGAAAAGGTATGGCTACCCGGAACAATGAAAAAGACTATCAAGAAGAAGAGATTCCAGATTTCTTTGAATCTTTAGGATCAAATGCAAGTAATACATCAGATACATCAGAAGAGAATATCACAAATCTAAAGGAGATCAATCAACATCTAACAAAAAAAAAAAAAATGTTTCAAATCAGTCAAGAGAGCCAAATGGTAAGAATGATTGATGTGATGAGTTCTGCTAGACAAGCTGAAATAGAAAGGACACTTGCTATTGATGACAGAAGGAAGATTAAAAAAGAAACTATAAGAAAAGGAAATGGAAATTCAAAGACATGCTGAGCATCACCATGATCTCACAAATCAGATTATACTTATGATTCAAGAGGCAAACAAAATAAATGTGGAACTCATTGAAAGAATACAGATTATCGGTGAACTAAGAGAAGAAAATGAAAAGCTAAAGCATGAGGTAAGAATTCAGCAACAACATAATGAGATTATCAGAAAGGCTAAAGAAAGCAATAAAATAATGGATGACTTCCTTGAAGGACAACAAAGAGTCAACAACAACAACAGTATAGGCTTTACCAAAAATGGAGAACCATCAAATCAAGCAAGCTCAAAGAATGTCTATGAAAATCCAAGACCAAGAAAGCTGACATGAAAGCACTGTGGAAATCAAGGGCACACATCAAATGTATGCAAAGGTAAAATGAAAGGTATTCCTAAATCTACACCTACATCTTCATTCATAGGATTCTGTTATAAATGCAACAAGAAAGGACATAAGGCTTATGAATGCAAGAGCAAGATAGAACAGCCAAAGAAGGAAACCTACATGGACAAATATTGTCCTACATGCAAGATGAATGGGCACACATCTAAAGAATGCTGGAAAATGAAAAATAAAGCATGGAAGCCAAAAGGTAAAGAAGTTCCTTATCAACCAAAGAGAATCGGTAATCAATATGTATGGGATTACAACACTTGGACAAACTGTACAGCATGTGGTAGATATGGTCACATTGCTGCAAACTGCATGAGAGCATGGACCAAAAGGTCTAGAGGCTGGCCAAACCCTAGAATGACATGCTTATACTGTCATAAATTTGGTCATCTCAAGAAAGATTGCAAGGACCGATTGATAGAAACAAGCACATATCCTAATGGAAACACCATTAAAGATATTCGGAGGGCAAGAGACAAAATGTGGATAAAAGCTTCAAGCAATGACGAAGCTAGGACAAGCAATGCAAATGATGACACCCCATCCAATAGATCTGGTGACATCACCAACCCCACTTAAGCTGAATAAGTAAGTATGGAACTGTATTACACCAATTCATATTTTACAACAATTCCATTATAAAATTGATAGAAAGTCAAAATCTGCATAAATAAAGATGCATCATATGTTACTTGTTACAATTCTGAGAAATCAACTCTTTCGGTATAAACACTTACCAAAAATCATCGGTGAACATAATGATGAGTTGTTTACACTTACCGGAATTTCTCGGTCAACTCATAAACTGGCCAAATTGCCAATGTAACCCAACGCTCATCCGTAAGAAAGCAAAGTTCAAAAGTTGTCATGACAAAATACTGATATCCGTTGGTAAAAGAAAAATGGTTAACAACTGCCCAAGCATCATGTCATCATCAACGATGATTTAGAAAGTCTACCTGATGAAACCCGTCTTCATGTCCCGACGAGTCGCTGAGCATTTAATTCAAAGACTTAGGTCAAAAAGTCTAGAAATAGTCAACGGGACAACTTCATTTTTCACTCGTGATTTGAAGACAAAGTAGAGAAAAAACAAAGAGATTAAAGAGAAGAAATTATAAGAGTCCCCTAATCGATTTAGCACACAGCAAATAGATCTTTCTTCACTATTGTGAATTGAAGTAAGTACCAAAGGCACTGAAAGATCTCTGTCATTGTTTTATCAAGAAAGCCCTAATTTCCAGAATACCCTAAATATTTGAAATACAATGGAAACCACCTCAAGAACCTCTAAGATCAAGAATGATAAAAGGAATGTGGTGAAGCTGATCAAGAATAGTACTTGTGTAGAGCCAAAGTATAAGATCTGCCCAGAAATTGCATTGAAACCTAATGAAACCGACACATTTTCAAAAATTCCACCTAGGGTTTTTCTCATAGAAGATGTTAAGTCTTATATTCACTGCAAGATTGTAGAGATAGGTGATCTTGAAATGGATGAAGATTATAAAAATTTGTGCGATGCCGAAGGAAAACTAAAGGAAGAGCATAAACACTTGGAGTTCAAAGGGTTAACTAACGCCCTACATTTCCCGAGGGAATTCAAAATAGAATGGATAAGGTTAGTCTTGAGTAGAATGCATGACAATAAGCTATGGCTAGACCAACCCAAGAAAATAACCAAGGATGTTCTTCACATTGTCACTAGTTATCCAATAACCGATAAGCCTAGGGCACACAAGCATCCATCAATGAAAGAAGTTGAAAAACTCACCAATGCAGAAGGAGACAATAGAGGTCTCAAAGTAAACACAATCACAGGTGAAGAACTCAAATTTGGTGCATTTGTAGTTGGGTACAAAATCTTCCAAGCTAACAGATTGAACAACATTTCTGCTATATCAGAAAGCACAGCTTACCAGATAGTAACCAAAGGAATTCAAATAGATCTGTGTGAGATCCTGTTAAAACAACTTGATGAAAATATGATCAAAATTAGGTCTACAAAGACCAACACATGTAAGTTTGGCTCACTTATCATGTGCATCTTTTTCTATTTTCAAGAATACTTTCCTTCAATAGGAAAAGTAGTATGGAACACTACCAAATAGGTAACCCAACAGATTATTGAACTAATTAAGTCACTAGGAGATAGTTTTGAGTCTGTCATGTCTACTTACTTCCTTGAGTTCAAGGAAAAGATGATGGAGAGGACTAGGATTCCCGAATAGCTAGTTGAAAAACATAAAGATGAAATATGTTTTATGGCAAACACAAATTTCACCCATATCAAACCAGTTGTACTAAGAATAGCTTGGTTAGCTCCAATGGATTATGAGATCAACATTAATCAAGCCACAAGTGCAATTGAGGCATTAATTAATGAGCCCATTGATAAGAAACAACCAATGTTTGGAACATATGAAGAGGCCAAATCAAAGATAAAACAAGGCCTAGAAATAAAAAAGACTATAAATAAAAAGGACAAAATGGTTAAGAATCTCAAGAAGATTCTATCAGTAACAGATGAGGAACTAGATCAACCAGAGTGAACTGATGAACAGGGAACCATCAGTGAGAAACAAGAAGAAAAGAAATCAGACATTCAAAAGACTGAATCTGATACACCTCCACCTCCTACAAAGAAGCAGAGGACAAGGAGTCAAACTGCTACAACCGATACAATGCCCCTCAAGAAAGGTCAAGTAAGGACCTACATGAGGAAGCAGCCAACTAAGATAACAAGGAAACAAACTGTCAAAACAACACCTCCAAAGAAGAGGAAAAGGTTGGTTAGGAAAAAGTTTGACATAGATGACACTAAAGATGATGAGCCTGATGTAGAAAAGAAGAACTTCAGAAATTAGATAGTGGATGAAGCTACCAAATCCATTGCTACACATGGCACAATGACTAATAAGAAGATCAGACAATGGGATACACTGAACCTAGAGGATTAGAATAAGATACAAGAGGCAGTCATAAATTCAATGATCAAGAACAAATATGCACCTGCATAATTTTTCAATCAAATACCTAATGAGCTAGGTAAAAGGATACACCAACAATGGTCATATGCCCTGCAAATAGAGAGAGAAGCAAGGGAAAGGGTACTTGTCAGACTGATGCCTCCTGAATCAAAATTTTAAGAGATCAAAGAAATGCTTAAAAAGCACTCAGGAAAATTTGTTGCAAAGATAAGAGCCTACAAAGTGCTAGAAAACAAATTCATTGATCTAGATACTATGATAGAAACTAAATGGAGACAAATCCTGGATCTACTGGCAGAGTCAACAAGTAGTGAGAATCAACTACTTCTCACCAACACACCTCACAGAGAGGAGGAGATAGAAAATGCAAGTCCTCAGCATATTGCTATGGAAAATACTGAAAGTGATAATGAGCCTATTAACATAGACATAGTCATGGATGATATTATCCAAGATATCACTAACTATGACTTTGACAAAGATCCAAAGAAGAAAGATGATGTCATATTTATCACACTTAAGGATCAAGAACTACAACAAAGCTTGAAGACATCAGATCATACAATAACTGATGTTACTAATGAGACAGTACAAGACACTTCAGTCTTGCACTCAAAAGTACAAGACCCTATAGAAGATACACAAAAAGATGAGGATGTCACTGCTAACAAGGCTCAAACTGATGAGCAAGACACTGCTATTGACAAATCCCAAGCTAAAACTCAAAGTAACATGCTTGTCTTAATGAAGGCAATAAACATACTAGAGGGAAATGATGGATCTAATGAAAAGGAAACAAACACACCCGTGGACAAGGGTGATGGAGAAGCTAAAGAAACCACCGATACAACTGTAGAACAAGTTGCAACCAATGATCAGAAAGATACTTCTACTGATCAGAATAAGAAGGAAATTCAAAAGGAAACAGGGGACAAACCAACAGAGAAAGGTGAAGAAGAAAAGAAGGATGAGATGGAGAAGAAATCAGAAGCACATTCTGCAGAAACACCCAAAGTTAATTAAGAGACGTCTTCACATAATTGACAGGTGCCACCTGAGTAGAAGACATAAGAAGCATCCTCTACAAAGCCTTCACCAAGTCATTCAGAGAGAACAAATGAACTAGATATGGTAGTTCATACATCTGCATCCCCTCAAATCTCAAAGAAGAAGATGTTGGAGATTTGATTCTGAGCAGTTGATTCATTGTATGTTTGTCATTGATGACAACATATAATACATAGTAGAAATTCTGTATGTACTTATCAGAATGATGACATCAAGAATTGCATGGTTAGATACATGTTTTTGACATATTTATGATGTTATGTTCATACACACAGATCCAAATATGATGTTTCAGTCAAGTTATGTAATTTTGTTATTGGCAGTTATAGTTCTGGAAGTGTAACTGTTTAGGGCCAACGTATATCACATGTTTCTTGAGTTGTACCTATCTTCAGTACATGTGTGTGTATATTCATGATTAGTTATGAGTTGATGATATTAATTTAAAGGTTCCAAACATGTTTCAAGAATATTGCAAAGTTAGAGTTAATTTGGTGAGGCTGACTTAGTGAAGCGTCGCGTCTATTCAGTTTATACTTGCATAGTTGTAATAATGTTTGCGTGCTTAGTAGAGCCAACAAGGATGTTATGAAGAGTTGTCTTATAGGTCCCATGATCTCATACTTTGAGGAAGATACTTATAGCAAGTCAAATGTGACACGCTAAGTGTGAATGATATGAAAAGAGAAGAAAGATGTACAGAGTAGATTATCAGAGTTGGTCCATTCATCAAGAGTCTATGTGAAGAAGAAGTGAAAGATTGTAATACATTGGAACTGATCAAGATAGCAGGTCTACTCTACAGTTCATCATCAGATATAGTGCATATCTTTTATACAGAAGGTTGTAGCCTTCACCATCAAGCAGTGAGCTTTTGGACAGTGAGCTCACCACCCCTAACAGGGTTATTTGTAAAAGACTCCTAACAGGGTCTGATCCTTAACCAGGTCACTATACTTATTGCATTGTAAAGTACAACTCCTAACAGGGTTGAGATATCTTCTAATAGGGATTACTATAAACAAGTATAGTTCATTGTGGGTGCTAATTCCCACCAGGGTTTTTACCATATGGTTTCCCCGTAATCAAATTTTGTGTTGTGTATTTTGTTATCTGATTAAGCATTTACTTTTTTGTATTCTGAAGTTAAAGAAGAAAAAGAATTAAAGTCATTGATAACTGATTCACCCCCCCTTCTCAGTTATCCTTTTGGAATATTCTAACAATTGGTATCAGAGCCAAGTGCCTTGGAGAAGAAGCCTAACAGCTTAAGGTAGATCGGATGTCTTACTTCAAAAAAGAAAGCCCTAAGTTCGATGGAGAAAATTAGCTAGATTGGAAAAACAAAATGATAGCACATCTACAGTGTTTTGGCTTTGAGATCTTTGAAATTTCTACAGAAGAGGTTCTAATTCCATCTCTAAAAGACCTTACAAAGGATGATGCTACTAACAGACAAAAGGATATATTTACCAATAATGCAATTGCTAAAGAATCCCTAATCAGCGCCTTATCTGACAGTGAATTTTCTGAGATCAAGAAAATTGACAGAGCATACCATATGGAAGTATTTAGAAGATATGTTTGAAGGAGATATTCAATCAAATAATGCACATAGGAAGACATGGAAAAATAAATACAACAGTCTTGAGATGTTACCTGAAGAGAACATTAGAGCTTACGATCAGAGGATAAATGAAGCAGTCTCTGGAATCAGAAACAATGGTGGAGAAATTTCAGAAGAAGACATAATGGAAAAGCTGCTAACTACTTTAACATTAGACTATGAAAACAAGATAAGTATTCTAGAGGAAACCATGCAATTCTCACAAGACTTCAAGAGAGAGACTTTGATCAGAAAAATCTCTGCATTTGAGATATCAAGATTGAAGATTGAACCTAAAAATGAAACAGCTTTCAAAGCCCCAGTCTATCATAAGAAATCCTTACACATCTCCAGTCATAATGAGAAAGAAGAAATTGATGAAGAACTAGAAGAAATCATTGTTATGATTTCTAGAAGAGAAAAGAAAGGTAAAGGAAAATATGAAGGACAACTTCCATTCAAATGTTTTTCATGTAACAAGATTGGTCACTTTGCATCTAAGTGTCCCACAAGAGTCAAGAAGTTCAGATCTGATTACAAACCCAAATATAAGAAGGAATGTTATCATGCTAAAGAAGGTGTAACTAATGAAGATTCAGGAGAAGATGAAATTGGATTCATTTCCCTTAGAGACATGGAAAGGTTGCATGAGGAAATGGACATTGAAGATGAAAAGGAAGAACAAGAGTTAGCCTTAATTTCCAAATCAGACATCAGAACTGATTGGATCATTGACAGTGGATGCTCCCATCATATGATAGGTGATAAAGATAGATTTGTTCAATTAGACAAATACAAAGGTGGTATGGTTAGATTTGGAGATAACACTCCTAAACCTATCATAGGCAGAGGTTCTATCACTTTGGATGGAAAGAACAAGACAGATGATGTTATGTATGTTGATGGATTACATCATAACTTGCTGAGTGTTGGATAGCCACTTGACAAAGGTTATCATTTGGAGTTCAAAGAAAACAAGTGCATCATTAACAACAAGGATGGAGACATCATTGCATCAGGCTCTAAAACAAAAGGTAATATTTTTTAGCTCAATTCTGATGTAAGTTGTTTTGTTGCAAGGTGGGTGACAGTTGGCTATGGCACAAGAGACTATGTCATATCAATTTTGATAACATAGTAAAGATCAATAATGTCAAGGAAGTTAGAGACCTACCAAGTATTGCAAGACCAGTTGACACAATATGGAGGCAATGTGTTATGGGTAAGCATGTAAGGAGTTCCTTTAGAAGCAAGCAGAACTCAGCTGAGAACAAATTGGACCTAGTGCATACAGATTTGTGTGGTCCTACCCAAAAAAGATCATACTATGGAGAAAGGTATTTCATTTTGTTTGTTGACGATTTTTCTAGGATGATGTGGGTTGCTTTCTTAAAGGAGAAGTCTAAAGCCTTTGAGAAGTTTAAAATATTCAAAGCTAAAGTTGAGAATGAATCTGGATTAAAACTAATATGTCTGAGATCAGATAGAGGAGGAGAGTTCACCTCTGATCAGTTTTATGATTATTGTGAAGAACATGGTATTAGAAGAAAGTTGAGTGCACCTAGAACCCCTTAGTAGAATGGGATTGTAGAAAGGAGGAACGGGATCATACTTGATACAGCACGCACTATGATGATTGAAGGAAAAGTTTCGCACACCTATTGGAGAGATGCAGTGAACACAGTAGTATATACTATCAACAGAACTCAATTGAGGCCAGGCGCAGATAAGACACCCTATGAACTTTGGTTTGGCAATGTACCTATAGTAAAGTATTTCAGAATCTTTGGCAGCAAGTGCTACATCAAGAGAGATGATGGTGTTGGTCAGTTTGATGCTAGAAGTGATGAATGTATTTTCCTTGATTATTATACTAAAAGCAAAACATATAGATGTTTCAATTTGAGATTAAAGAAGATAATTGAAAGCATGCATGTTAAGATTGATGAAAAGTTTATGGTTCAAGAGGGGTACTATGAATATGCACCTATGATTGAAGATAAACCTAGGCCTAGCAGCAAAGATATTGTTATTGAAGAAATGTTTGATTGCATTGATGTCTCATGCAATGACCTTGAATCAAGCAAAGAAGAATCACATATTACAGAAGAAGAAGACACACCTAAGGTTCCAAAATTCACATCTAGATACCACTC
>MU223373.1:2536325-2569679 GCA_018584345.1 Thuja plicata | reverse complement strand
GATATAGTGCATATCTATTATACAGAAGGTTGTAGCCTTCACCATCAAGCAGTGAGCTTTTGGACAGTGAGTCCACCACCCCTAATAGGGTTATTTGTAAAAGACTCCTAACAGGGTCCGACCCTTATCCAGGTCACTATACTTATTGCATTGTAAAGTACAACTCCTAACAGGGTTGAGATATCTTCTAATAGGGATTACTATAAATAAGTATAGTTCATTGTGGGTGCTAATTCCCATCAGGATTTTTACCATTTGGTTTCCCCATAATCAAATTGTGTGTTGTGTACTATGTTATCTGATTAAGCATTTACATTGTTGTATTCTGAAGTTAAAGAAGAAAAAGAATTAAAGTCATTGATAACTGATTCACCNAACTGATTCCCCCCCCCCCCCCCCCTCTCAGTTATCCTTTGGGACTATTCTAACAGAAGAAAGGAAAGAATAAGAATCCAGTAACTCTAGATGAAATCATTAAGATTCCAGTCTATGATCCAAGAACATTAGATCCAACTGCATTGACAAAATATGCTAATCTTTGTGAAAGAAAAGCTATTCAAGACAAACTAAAAAGAGTAGCAAAAGAGGCCAAGGTACTAGAAGTAGCAAGAGGAATAATTCAACAAATTGTACCTGATATAGATATTGATCAAAGAGCTCCAATGCTTGATCAACTGGTCATACTCATAGATGCAATAACATCTCAAAATATTGATGCTGAGAAGGTTATAGAAGAGAGACTTGAACAAAAGTATGAGTTCAAGCTAGCCGAGAAAATAAGCCAAGAAGTGGCACTGAAAAAGGTCAAGCTATCTAAATTGGTAAGTACAATTGATCCAATTATATCAGAAGTTGTTACCTTAATAAAGAAATTGTGCACTTTAGATCAACTCACTCAGGAGTATACTGACAAGATAGAAAAAATAGATCTTGATCTTAAGTCCAGTGCACAAAGTCTCATCAACACAGAAGAAGCACTTAAATTGCACAATGAACAAATCATACAGGCTAGGAAACAGAGGTAGGACATACAGTTTGCAGAGATAAAGTATAAAGATGAGGTAAATGAGCTCCAAGTTAAGCTCTTACTGACACTTACACTCTTGCAACAACATATGGCACAGGAAAATACTCTAATTGCCACCCTAAAAATGTATGTCCTTGACAACATTTATGATATGCACGCAAGGCTAGAGCTGCAAAACATGGCACTAGAACAACTGAGAGAACAATGGGAGAAAATTCTTGAAGATATCAAAACAACCCATTCTAACATATTTGACACATTTTAAGTTGCACATTTTTGTCACAATTTTGGTATATTATAAGTTGTACATTTTTGTCATCAATATCAAAGAAAGGGGGAATTTGATATGTTCATTCACCTCAGTTAAAAGGAGGAAATCATATGTATAGTAAAAGAAAGGGGAAATAATGTACATACAGAGAATGAATAGTATACATGTACATATACATACACTATACCGATGCATACAGTCAGGGGGAGTCATATGATGACAAGGATACAGACATGGTGTACATACTAAACACTTCAGTATTACGCACATATCAGTTTTTTTTATACTAATGTCAAAGGGGGAGATTGAAGGCATTATATTTTGCCATTAGTATACTTAGAGAAAAACTTGATCTGCATCATCGGTTTACACAACACTGATAGATAGGGCACTGCACTACTTGATGACAAGGTTACCTGATAAACACTGATTAAGTGTTATCCAATGACAAAAAGGTAAAGGAAACCCAACGAGTAATAATAGTGCAACCCGATGGAACAAGCAAAGAGAGGAACCCAACAGACAAAGGGAACCTGATGAATATTTCAACAAAGGAACGTCGACAGAATCCAAGTTCAAACCGACGACCAATAATTGACGGTCAGTTACATCCCACAAAAAGTGGATTTGACTTTCCACGTTAGATAAATCACTGAAGTTGTATTTATAGCTTCTTGATTTTCTTTTAAATCCATTATGTGCAGAGGAAGTAATGTATTTACTATTGTTTTAATTAGTTTTACTATTTTAAATCATGCAAACTAAAGATCAAGGCCAAGTTGTAAACCTTAGATCTAAGAGTTAACATTGTAATGCATGAATTCCAAGATAGGTCAAATACTTGTATAAATAGGTGCTCAATCCATTAAGAATAGTTGTTTTTCAATGAAGCTAGTAGCCACGGAGAGCAACTAGAGACCAGACAGAGAATACATGTAGAAGGACAGAAAAAGAATCAAGTTAGTTTCAAGAACAGAACAGAGGCTACCAACAAGCAGAGAAAAGGTATTCATCAATCACTTAAGGTGATATTATACTTCTGAGAGCTTTAAAGGATCTGTAATAAGCAATTATAGATTGTATGTATTCAGGTCAACATTTGTACTCATTTTAACAAGTGTAGTACACTAATGAAATCCTTTCAAGAAAGGTGGGCTTAACTATCCTATTATAAAATCTCATAACTGAGTGCACACTTAAATCAATGTTGCTAAAGCTCTTAACAGAGTAGATCTTAACAGTTCTCAACCTCAATACTCCTAACGGGGTAGATCATCAGAAGTGATCAAATTGTAAGCCTTAATTGGCTCCCTTCCATTCTACAGATAGTGAAGTTTTGTGGGTGTCATCCCCACCACAGTTTTTACTTCCTAATAGGAGTTTTCTACAATACCATATCTTGTGTTATGTGTTTATCATTTTCATGAATGTTTCTATGAATATTGCAAACCATTAAAGATTGTGAATGAACAATACATACATAAGAAAGAACAACAGTAATGGTTGGTAATGTTGTAATGTATGATTACTTATAAATCAAGAAAGGTGTTAAAAGTTTTAGAGGTATTGATTCACCCCTCCCCTCTCAGTACTACTTCCCATTAATTCCAACAATCCCTAAACCCAAAAAGTGTCATTTTGGAGTAATAGAAGGTAAATTGCTTGGACATATCATATCAACAGATGGTGTAAGAATAGATCCTGAAAGGATTGAAGCCATTGATAAAATCTAGATTCCCAAGATAGTTAAGGGAATTCAATCCTTCTTTGGAAAAATTAATTTTGTGAGACAGTTTGTTCCAAATTTTTCTAAGATTGTTAAACCTATAGCCAAGATGTGTAAGAAGAATACAATTTCAAGTTGGAATGATGAAGCACTAAATGCATTTGTGAATGTTAAGAAATCAATTAAAGAGGCTCTTTTTTTTAAATCCCCTGATTTCTCAAAACCATTCCAATTATTTTCATTTGCTTCTTTTCACACTATAGTCGCCATCCTTTTGCAAAAGAATGGTGAGGGATATGAGCAACCAATAGCCTTTTTTAGTAGGACCCTTCAATCATCAAACTTGAATTATGATATTAATGAGAAGCAGGATTATGCGATGGTAAAATCTATAAAATCATTTAGACCTTATCTAGTGGGCGCTAAAATTGTTGCTTATGTTCCTAATGCTGCAATTAAAGATACATTTAGATAATATGAGGTCACAGGAAGAAGATGTCAATGGGAAAATCAAATTCAGGAGTTTGATATTAAGATTCAGATTACTAAGCTGGTAAGAGGATAGGGATTGGCTAAACTCATGACAGAGACAAACCTAGATGCAGCTCGAGTGAATCATAGAGTTGAAAGAACCAATGACCAGCGTTGAACATTGCCCATGGTATACTGACATAGTTTAATTCCTAAAGTACATGAAATGTCAGGAAGGATTAAGTGACAATCAAAAAAGAACCATAAAGTTATAGGCAAAAATATATGTACTGATTAAGAGGGATTTATACAAGAAAAATAGGGATGGTATTCTCTTGTGTTGTTTGGACATGCATCAATCAGGGCCAGTTGTAAAGGAAATGCATGATGGAGTATGTGGTGGGCATTTCTCAGCTAAGACAACCGCTCACAAGATAGTACAAACTGGATATTATTGGCCACATGTTTTTAAGGACCGTTATGCATATGTAAAAAATGTGAAGTGTGTCAAAATTTCTCAGGAAAACTAAAATATAATGGCGCATTTCCCCTTAACCCTCTACAAACTGAAGAACCAATCAAAATGTGGGGAATAGACTTTATCGGAGAAATTGCAGATGCCTCAAGCGGAGGTCACAAATGGATATTGGTTGTAACAAATTATTTTACAAAATGGGTTGAAGTCATACCTACAAGACAAGCTACAAGTATGGTAGTCATAAAGTTCTTAATAGAAAACATATTGACCAGATTTGGTGTTCCTTGTAAAATCCTATGTGACAATGGTATGTGTTTCAGATCTAAAGAAATTTTAGAGTTTTGCAGTAACTATGGTATTATTCTATCGTATTATTCTCCTTATCAACTCCAATGAAATGGTTAGGCAGAGTCAAGCAACAAAAACATAATGAAGATCATTCAGAGGATGTTAAGCAGTAATAAGAAAGCCTGTGATTTAAAATTGAATTTGGCTCTTCGGGCAGATAGGGTGACAATAAAGAAATCAACAGGGTTTGCTCCTTATGAGTTGGTTTATGGGAAGAAAGTAATATTACGACTAAATAATCTATTGTCAGTATATAAATTTGTTCAGGAAGAATAATTAGAAGATATAAACTTTATGGAGGACATAATGAATCAATTGGCAGAATTAGATGAGATTAGAAGGGAAGCTCAAGAAACACATTTTAGGCAACAACAACAAGTTAAGACACTTCATGATAAAAGGGATTCGAATAGATCATTCAAGGAAGATGATTGGGTAAGGAAGTGGAACGCAAAAGATCAGGATAAAGGGAAGCACGATAAGTGTTATGCCTTGTGGTTAGGACCTTATATGATTGCATCAAAAGTAGGGGATAATTCTTACTATTTACAAGACACTGATGAGATTGTTCAGGAATTTCCAACCCATGGTTAGTACCTAAAACCTTTCTTCTCTTGAAATAGGAAGTATCTTCTAAACTTGTAAATTATTTATCTCTTTTTCTTTTAGTTTGATTTTACCCTTTCTTACTATTTGTTTATTTCTCCCAGAGATAACAAGATTCTCATTGTGCCCAAGTATGGACACACGTCCCCAATTGGAGCCAATGTTGACACCCAAATTTGCAGGCTCAAATTTGACATGAAAGTATTCTTTATGGCTAAAATACTTGATTATTTAGTAATATTTTTAAAGAAACTATACTCCTTACATTTCTCAAAATAAAATATGTTTACCCTTGTCAAACAAATGAAATCTATCATTAGGGTAAAATTTATTTTTCAAAAATGGAAATGTATATTCTTTTGAAAATATTAATAATTATTTAGAGTAAATTTTAATATTGGAAAATTTAAAAATGCATACTCGAATAGTTGAATATTCCCTAATTGAAAATAGAAAAGAAATAGTTTTAAATAAATTTTTTTTACAAAAGGGTGGGGAGAGGGAGTTGAACACTCAACCTCTCGATCCTACACTCTTTTCTATCCTAACTACCCATCCTACCCTAACCAATTGCTCTATTATATTCCTTGAAAATAATTGTTAGGGTGAAAATATATAATTATAACGCTTTTATGTTCTAGTAAATAAAATGATAATATTGAGATTGATCTTTCACGATGATGCTTTGAGGTATTGAAATATACTCTTTTTACCTTATGATTATTCTTGAAAATATTTATTAAGGTAAATTGTATACTTTTAGGGTTACTTTTAGAGTTATATTCTCTTTAATTATAATGCTTTTACCCTATAGTAAATGTTTTGAAAGATTGATTACGAGGGTACTTTAGAGCATGTGATAAACATATATTTTAATTAAGTCTCACAAATATGTATAAAGTATCCCTTAAAGAATTTGATTTAATTTTAAAAATGCCCTAAAAAGGATGGTTGCCTTTGCCATATTGTTAATAAAGTTTTAAGGCTATAATCTCTTTTACATTTTGTTATAATGTTTTTTGGCTTATATTACAACATTAATTTCTAAAGAGCATTATGACTAATATTGGATTTATTTTTGCACAGTATTTATCCAAATGATTAAATACATTTTATAATATAATGTTTTTGCGCTAATGTTAATATTTAAAAATCAATATTAGGGTAGATTTTATATATCATATGAATTATGAATTTTAAATGATTCTTGCAAGAATATATTTGTCAATGTGATAAAGTATTTTCAAAAGGGATTATTCATAAAATATTTGACGAAAAAAGTATTTTACGGGATGAAGGAGAAAGATTATTTCAACAAAAGCATCAATGGAAGATTTGATTATCACATATATTAACCTTTTTTACGATTAATATTTTATATTGTAATTATATATTATTGTAGTTAGTGATTAGGTTTTGTCATGAAACAACATCTCGGTCTGTAGCTTGTTTGCATCCATTTAAAAATATATTTATATGGATACCAAGACCAAGATAGAAATTTTTATTTTTGGAGGATTGATGAAAAACTCTTGATAGAGATTAGATTCACTACTGCAACAAAGAACTCATATGTACCTGTTTTCCGATATTAATAAAGATAAGTGCCTTTTTTCTTTATTGCTTGAGGCTATAATTTTTTGTCTATTTTCAATT
The DNA here is from genome assembly GCA_018584345.1 of Thuja plicata. Lineage (NCBI taxonomy): Eukaryota > Viridiplantae > Streptophyta > Pinopsida > Cupressales > Cupressaceae > Thuja > Thuja plicata. Next base: position 2,563,096 of record MU223373.1, on the reverse strand, counting down.
AGTCTTCAAATTTATCTAGAAATAGATTATTTCATTGTGTTCTATTCTCTTGATTTTTTAATTCAAATTTAGTTTGCAATTTGAGTTATAAGTAGAAAGTTGTGTTTATCAATCTTTCTTTTGTTCAATTGGTCTCTGTGATAGACTTAAATTCGATTGAACTAACTGTAATATTTGAATTGAATTATATTTCATGTTGAATCATTTGGAATGATGGTCTTGTTTTATATTTAAACAAGTTGCCCTAAAACCATCTCTGAATCATACATAGGATTGAAAGTATCCATGAGTCCATAGCCCAAATATTGTTTAGGCACTGATCTTATTATCTATTGGAAATTGTTATTTAGAGTTATATCTTAGATTTTTCTAATATTAGATTATTTCTTCTATCATTATAACTTTATTTCAAATATGTTTTGATGATTATATTTTGATGTAGGTTTATACAGTATAAATTATTGATCTTTTAAGCACATTTTATAATTTAGAATAGTTTGAAGTATTTTTGAAATTTTAGATTTGGGTCTACCAGCCTTGGTTTACTAACCTAAATTACAGGGATTTAAATCACAATCGTAGTTGAATTCGTTAGCTGGTGAAAAAAATTGGATATTAGATCCATCATTTTTTAGCACCAACAAAAGTCACTGTCACCTATAATCTACAATACAAAAATGATATAACATTCTACTACCAATTACATCAACTTACATATACATCAACACATAGATCTTCCCTTGTCAAATTCACATTCACTTTGCATATACTTGCAATCAAGCATGCATACTTCAACAAGTAAATTCATCACTTTCTTATACCATCTCATGCCAATAATAAGTTCAGACTAATCCAATTTGAAATAGGTCACATTGAAACATTATCGTGGTGGTAAGGAATGAAATGTGGACCACCTGACTCAATACAATATGCCTTGCATATAACAACACACTACACCATCATCGAGATCTTCGGTACGAACGGATATGATCAATACTTTACAAATGCATCGACTGAATCACAATCAAAAATTCTAAGACATGACTGAACCCAAACCAACAATCCACAATATGTTTCATGAAAAATGAACCCAACACCAACACAGATAAGAGAAATTGTTGAAAGCACATGATCTAGTGTATGCTTTAACTGAAGCACTAAAAAAACCAATCCTCATCTATGCATAGGATATGTTGACATCAATGAAAACCATTAATGGAAACAATAACTATAGCATCGTATTCACATTCTAAAATCTCCCCCTTTGTCATTGATGGAAACATTCATCAATAAAAAAGAAAACAACTCACTATCAAAAGATATCAACATCAAAGTTATATGTTCTTCTCCCCCTTTGACAATTATGAAAAAGGGCCAAACTCCCCCTTACTAACTTACTCTACTCCCCTTGAGAGGAAGTTTCCAAGAATTGATCTAGAAAATAATAAGAATGAAATGCACTGGACCAATGCACACATAGGTGTATTATTGAACCCTAGGAAGGGGTAGAACTCCAAACTTCCCTCTGAGATACTTGAAAGTATCCTTTCACAAAGGTTTTGTGAAAATATTTACAATCTTCTCCTTTGTAGGAACATACTCAAGTTTAACCTCCTTCTCCAATACCTTCTATCTCAAGAAGTGATATCTAATAGACGTATGTTTTGTCCTAGAATATTGTACTCGATTATTTGAAAAAAATTTAGCACTAGTATTATCTCACATTGAAATTGGTTCATCAAAAGTTATCCCTATATCCTTCAAATTTTTTTTCATCCATAATACCTAAGTACAACATGAGGTGTTGGAAATAATGGAATGGTGGGTACTGAGAGGGGAGGGGTGAATCAGTACCCTTTAAAACTCTTAGACAATTAACCTTAATCCTTTATTAATCAATTGTATTACCAACCATATGTGTTATTCTATCTTTGTGTATGTTATATCAGATCATAAACTTAATTTGCATGTAAACATTCATAGAAACATTCATGAAATGTAATGACACATGACACAAGTTTTGGTAACACAGAACACCCCTTTTAGAAGGTAAAAATTACGGTGGGGATGAAACCTAAAAAACTTCACTATCTACATAATGGAAGGGGTTGGTTAAGGCTTACAAGTTTGATCACTTCTAATGATCTTACCCTGTTAGGAGTAACATGTTTAGACTTGTTAAGAGCTTTAGCAACACTATTTAGTGTGCACTCGGTTAAGAGATTTACAAAGGATTGTTAAACCCACCTTCTCAAAGGATTTCTTCTATTTGCTACTCTTGTTAGAATGTATTCAAAAATACTTATTGACTTGAGTATATGCAATCTATAATTGCTAATTACAGATTCATTAAAGTTCACAATATAATGTATCACCTATATTGACTGATCAATACCTCTGTTATGATCAGGTACCTTGAATCTGGTTCTTGATAACCTATTTCTGATGACATGTAACTGTTTGAATGTTTGAAGATGTTAATTTGATGATCATGCAAGGCATTAAATCAATTAATGTATTGTATTGTCATTGATGTCAACTTGATATAATCTGTATGGTCATGGAAATACTGTCAAACACTTCAAAGAACCGATGAATCAAGGCTATGCTACAAGTAATGCATACAAGTCAAGTATTCACTAAGTGACTTCATACACCAATAAAGTGCACACCGATGGTCAGAATAAAAGAGCTGAGTCACAGTGTTACCCAATGAGCTAATGCACAATATTACCGACGAGCAAAGTTATAGTGTTTCTCAACGAGCAAAACACAGAGTAACCGATGGAAAGAATTTTAGTGTTTCCTGATGAAGAAGACAAGGATGGAGATCTCGATGACAACTGAAGTCACAACAACAAAATAGTCAGTCATCACCGATGACTAACTAAAGTGTTGACCGACAGAATAGAGAGTTCAAAAAATGACAAAATGTTTAGCTGTCAAGAAGCTAAAGATAGAATTAACGGATACTTATCATTATTTTAATCATCTAGATAAAGCCGGAGATAAGTGAGTGATTTAAATCTGATTTGTCCAGTTGTCAAGAAGATCTCTATGAGATAAATCAAGAGTTTTCTTTAAATCGATTGGTGAGAATTGCGGAACACGCCAAGAATCAAGAAAACCAAGAAAAGGGGAAATCATGTCTATATAGAGTCAAAATCAATTCATTACGAATTGTGGGGTGAATAAGAGAATAGAGGAAATATGCTAAAGAAAATTTGAAGGAGAAGAAAGTCTCCATTCAGTCCTGATCAACAAGCTGAGGAAAGAGCTAGATTCTATAGACACCAATGAACAGTGAGACAAGCATCACAGAGCATAACATTGTGGAGCAAAGGTATAAGTGATTATATTTATCAGAGAGGTAATGGAATTACAATAGATCTAAAAATATGCAATTGAGTTGTGTGTATGAACAAATCATTAGTTTTTCAGTTTAACCATTGAAGCATAAAAGCCTCTTAATTGAGCAGGACTTAAAAGTCTTTTTCAATTGAGATATATCCCAAGGAGTATCAAAAAGTTTGATCACAAAAGTAGCATTGGATATGCTCGATACCTATTGATAGGCCACGTGAGTGTTTGATCAAGGATGGTAGCATTAGATGCCAGATACTAGTTGATAAACTATTTCTAAATCCTCTAACAAGGTCACACCTAACAGTGTGTTTGTAACCTTTAACAAGGTTGGCTCCTAATAGAACTCACTTCAGAAGAGTGAAAATTTGGGGTATCGGTCCCAGTGGTTTTTTCCCTTAATAGGGTTTCCATGTTAAAATCCTTGTGTTATATGTTTATGGTTTATTACTTTACTATTTTTCATTTCACATATGCATTTGTGGATTGATTGGTATACTCTGCATATTTACTGTGTTTTGGTAAATAGTTAACTGCTTATTGGTAATCATACAGAAGAGAGTTTAACAAAGCAATCTGACAAGTAGAGAATTTATTAAATTATTTCAAGGCATATATATTATAGGATAGAAGATAAATTGAGACATAATTAGTGGTTATAAGTTTTAAGGGTTGATTAAGGATTATTCTTAGAAGGAAGGTTTCAAGACCTAAGCTAAAGATCATAAGATAAATAGATGAGATGTGCCCAAATTGAACAAAGATAATTTTGCTTCATGGAAAAGCAGAATAAGACTCCACTTATCAGGTATTGGTAATGATGTTACTCAATACTTAGATGTTGAATATGTGTTGCCCACAGGAGCACCAATGGTTGAACAATTGAGAGAGAAGCATGAGCACAATTGCATGATGATAGAGTTTGCTTCCTCAATCTTCGATGCTGAATTTGAAGATGTCAAAACCTGCAAAACTGCAAAGCAGATGTGGGACAAATTGATGCTTGTACATGGTGGTGACAAGAATGTTTTGAGAGCCAAGGCAACAATCCTTAGAGGAAAGTTTGATGATCTCAAAATGAAAGAAGGTGAAAACATCACTCAGTACAGCACAAGAATCAAAGAGGTAGTCAATTCTATCCGAGGAGTTGGAGGTGTACTAGAAGAAGATACAATGGTAAGTAAAATTCTAAGAACCTTATTGCCTACTTATGCTATTATAGTATCTACCATTCAATAAATGAGAGCAGTAGAAAATAATAATGTTACTCTAGATAGTTTGATTAGAAGACTAATTTCATTTGACATCAACAATTTTGATAATAGTGTCTTACCAAATATAGAGTTTGCATTCAAAACTTCTATGAGAATAAGTAAATCAAGTCATAAAAACACTATGAGAAAAGATAGTGATAGTGAAAGTGAAGAAGATGATCTTGATGAAATTGAAGAACTTATGGCTAGAAGAATACAGAAAGGCAAAGGTAAATTACCACTTGTTTGTTTTAATTGTAAAGAGATTGGACACTTTGCTACAAGATGTACTAGAATAGAAGAAAAGATGACAGAAATAATGGTAGATCATTTGAAAAGAAGTCTAACAAAGGTGATTATAGAAGCTATCAACAATCAGAAAGAAGAGATACTCGAGACTACAAGGACAAAGGAAAGAAGGTCAGTTCTCTAAAAAAATGCAAAGATGATGATACTGACACTGAATCTGATGAAGACATCGAGATGGTGTTTGTAGCAGTAAAAGATGATTCAGATGATGATGAATAAAGGTATGTAGAAACTGCACTCATATCTAAGATTAGCAAAAATGATGTCTGGATCATAGATAGTGGTTGCACTCACCATATGATAGGTGATAAGCAAAATTTTGAGACTTTTGAATACTATAAAGGTGGTTCTGTAAGAATGGGTAATGACACACCTTGTCTAGTTGAAGGTGGAGGAACTATAATGTTGAATAACCAGATAAATGTGAAAATGCTTATTGGGTAAATGGATTGAATTATAATCTATTGAGTGTCTCTCAGTTGAATAATTCAAGTCACAAATTAGCACTTGAAAATAAGAAGGCAAAGATCTTCAATAAATCAAGAAATCTGATTAGTACTGGTGAGCAGACAAAAGGTAACTTATTCTATATGAATGATACTGACACCACTTGTTTGATTGCTACAAATGAAGACATATGGTTGTTTCACAAAAGATTGTGTCATGTGAACTTTGACAACATGATAAAGATTAGCAAAAAGAGAAATGTCAGAGGCTTATCGACAATGACCAAGCCCGACAACATCATGTGTAAGAATTGTCAAAAAGGTAAGATGACAAATTCTAGTTTTAAAATCAAAACCCATACATCTGATGCAATTATAGAATTAATCCATATTGATTTATGTGGACCTATGAAGAAAAAGAGTTATTATGGAGATAGATATTTTATTCTCTTTGTTGATGATTACTCTAGAATGATGACAGTCATGTTTCTAAAAGATAAATCAGAAGCATTCAAGATGTTTAAATGGTATAAGGAAATGGTTGAGAAGCAAAGTGGTAAGGAGTTATAATGCTTAAGTTCAGATAGAGGAGGGGAATTTATTTCAAATGAATTCACTAACTTTTGTAGCAAGCATGGAATCAAAAGACAGGTCTCTGCACTGAGAACACCATAGAAAAATGGAATTGCTAAAAGAAGGAACAGATCCATAGTTGATTGTGCAAGGACACTGATGATAGAAAAAGGCATCACCCAAATCTTCTGGAGGGAAGCTTTCAGTACTGTTGTTTATACATTGAACAGAGTACAATTGAAGCAAGACACCAAAAAGACACCTTATGAGCTTTGGTATGGTTACACACCCAATGTAAGTTATTTCAAAAATTTTGGCAGTCAGTGTTATATCTTAAAAGATGATATAAATGGAAAACTTGACTCCAAGAGTGATGAAGGAATCTTTCTAGGGTATTCTACCAAGAGCAAGGCTTATAAATGTCTAAACAAAGCCTCTAACAAAATTGTTGAAAGTGCAAATGTAAAGATAGATGAATTTGTAGAGAAGAATGAAAAGGAAAGCACTAAAGAACTAGAGGACTACAATAGGTTCACTTATAATGAGGAACCTGACACTCTACCCGGCCAATAATGTAGAGCTCCCAAGAAACAGATCATTGCACCTAAGCATCAGGCTACAAATACCAACGATAATAATATTGCTCAAAATGATGCACAAAGTGATGAAGAACAGAATGAAGAACAAAATGATGATCAAGCTGATAGACAAAGAGCTGAACCTATACTTGCAAGATATGTTAGAAGGAACCATCCATAGAACCAGATCATAGGAGATTAAAAGGCTGGTATAAGAACTAGAAGTAAGTCTCTAAATACAAGATGTCTTATTTGTGATTATGAGCCCAAGTCTGTCATTGTTGCACTAGCTAATGATGAATGGATAAGTGCTATGAATGAAGAGATTGAACAGATAGAGAAAAAAAAATACATGGACACTTGTACCAAGACCAGATGACAAGAATGTCATCGGTACAAAATGGATATTCAGGAATAAGCTGAATAAGAATGGAGAAGTCACAAGAAATAAAGCAAGACTAGTATGCAAGGGGTATGCACAAGAAGAAGGAATTAACTATGGAGAGACCTTTGCACCCGTTGCTAGGCTAGAAGGAGTAAGAATATTGCTTTCTTATGTTGCATATAAAGGATTCAAGGTATATCAAATGGATGTCAAGTCTACATTCCTAAATGGAATACTTGAAGAAGAGGTATACATTGAACAACCATAAGGGTTTGTTGATCTAGACAACAGGGACATGGTATGTAGACTACCAAAATCCATGTATGGATTGAAACAAGCACCCCAAACCTGGTATGAAAGAATTCATTCCTATCTTATAAGTATTAGATTTGTAAGGACTAGTGAAAATAGTAATCTTTATTTGAAGGAGGATACGTATGCTAACATTTTGATTGCTGAGATATTTGTTGATGACATCATATTTGGAGGCAATGATATGCTATGCAAATCATTTACAAATGAAATGGTCAAAGAATTTGAGATGTCTATGTTCAGAGAGATAAAGTTCTTTCTTGGTCTGCAGATCATGCAACAAGATGAAGGTATTTTCATTACATAATCCAAGTACATCAAAGAAGTACTAAAAATATTCAAGATGGAAGAGTCCAAACCAGTTGGAACACCGATGGCAACTGGATGCAAACTGACAAAGGAAGACAAGTCATCAAAGGTAAAACATACTTTGTATAGATCTATGATTGGAAAACTCATGTATATTGTACATACTAGACCAGATATTGCAAATGTAGTAGGAATAGTTGCTAGATTTTTTGCTAATCCCAGGGAATCACATATGACTATTGTGAAAAGAATCCTAATATATTTGAAGAATACCAAGGAATATGGCTTATGGTACAAAAGAGAAGGCAAATTTGAACTTAAGGTTTTTACCTACGCTAATTGTGCTAGAAATCTTGATGACTGGAAGAGCACAACTAGAGGAGCATTCTTTATGGGTGACATACTTGTCACATGGATCAGCAAGAAGCAAGGATACATCTCACAATCTACTGTAGAGACAGAGTATGTTGCTGCTACTGCAAAATGCTCAAATATTTCATGGATCAAACAGTTACTGGAAGGTATGCATATGAAAATTTTAGAACTAGTAATTATCTATTATTATAATACAAGTGCAATAAACATTTCCAAGAATCTAGTCATGCATGCTAAAACAAAGCATATTGCCATCAAGTATCATTATTTAAGAGAAAAATTTCAAGAAAAGGAGGTGATACTTGAGTATGTGCAATCAAAGGAACAATTGGCCAATATCTTCACCAAGCCACTGCCCAAGGATGCATTTGACTACTTGAGAAAGAGACTAGGGATCAGACCCTTGTCTACTGGTCAGTAAGCTGACTAGAAGGCCGCATCAACCTACATATTATCATAATATCATTCATGTTGATGCAAGAAGAGAGATGGACTTCAAAGATAAATCTATATACAGAAAAGTATATATCTACACCAAGCACCAGAGTTGTTACCGATGGAATGGGAAATTCAAGGAATATATTATGGATAGAAAGGATCCATTTGGCATCACTGTCAAATAATTGTTTGAAAAAGATGTTTTTCATTTCTATCAAAGGGAGATAGATATCTCATTATCATACACATCATAGAGAGATTATATCCATTATCAACTCAGGGAAAGATAATATTCATCATAGTATCCATAGGGAGAGAAGAATGTAACAAGAAAGGGAGAGTACACACAAAGGAAGAGAATTACTAACAAAAAGACATCACAAGAAAGGTGAATAGTCAAAGGGAGAGAGTTTAACATAGAAGGAGAACACATCACATCAGAGAAAGAAAAATTCTACATCCATCTAGTAAAGGGATTGAAGACAGAATGAAAGCTGCAAGAATCAAATCAAAGCTATTTGAGCTTACCAAAACCCAGACATTTGTATTAGTTACATTAGCAAAGCTTGATGAAACTGTATATTTCATATTATATTAGCAATAGTATAGTATGATAATGTAGTATGTTTCCATCAATGCCAAAGGGAGAGATTGATGACATGTAACTGTTTGAATGTTTGAAGATGTTAAGTTGATGATCATGCAAGGCATTAAATCAGTTAATGTATTGTATTGTCATTGATGTCAACTTGATATAATCTGTATGGTCATGGAAATACTACCAAAGACTTCAAAGAACCGATGAATCAAGGCTATGATACAAGTAATGCATACAAGTCAAGTATTCACTAAGTGACTTCATACACTAACGAAGTGCACACCGATGGTCAAAATAAAAGAGCAGAGTCACAATGTTACCCAACAAGCTAATGCTCAGCATTACTGACGAGAAGAATTATAGTGTTTCCAGACGAGAAAAACACAGAGTAACCCAACGAAAATAATTTCAGTGTTACTCGATGAAGAAGACAAGGACGGAGATCCTAATGACAACTAAAGTCACACCAACAGAATAGTCAGTCATCACCGATGACTAACTGAAGTGTTGACCGACATAATAGAGAGTTCAGAAAATGACAAATTGCTTAGCTGTCAAGAAGCTAAAGATAGAATTGATGGCTACTTATCATTGTTTTAATCATCCAGATAAAGTCGGAGATAAGTGAGTGATTTAATGCTGATTTGTCTAGTTGGAAAGAAGATCTCTATGAGATAAATAAAGATTTTTCTTTAAAGCTATTGGCGAGAATTGTGGAGCATGCCAAGAATCAAGAAAACCAAGAAAATGGGAAATTGTGTCTATATAGAGACAAACTCAATTCATTAATAATTGTGGGGTGAACAAGAGAATAGAGGAAAGATGCTAAAGAAAATATGAAGGAGAAGAAAGTCTTCATTCAGTCCTGATCAACAAGCTGAGGAAAGAGATAGATTTTGCAGACACCGATGAATAGTGAGACAAGCATCACAGAGCAGAACATTGTGGAGAAAAGGTATAAGTTATTATATTGATCAGAGAGGTAATGGACTTATAATAGATCTAAAAATCTGCAATTAAGTTGTATGTATGAATAGATCATTAGTGTTTCAGTTTAACCATTGAAGCATAAAAGCCTCTTAATCAAGCAGGACTTAAAAGTCTTTTTCAATTGAGATACATCCCAAGGAGTATCAAAAAGTTTGATCACAAAAGTATCATTGGATATGCCCAATACCTATTGACAAGCCAAGTGAGTGTTTGATCAAGGATGGTAGAATTAGATGCCAGATACTAGTTGACAAAATATTTCTAAATCCTCTAACAAGGTCACACCTAACAGTGTTTTTGTAACCTTTAACAGGGTTGGCTCCTAACAGAGCTCACTTTAGAAGAGTGAAAACTTGGGGTAACGGGCCCAGTGGTTTTTTCCCTTAACAAGGTTTCCATGTTAAAATCCTTATGTTATGTGTTTATGGTTTATTACTTTACTATTTTTCATTTCACATATGCATTTGTCGATTGATCGGTATACTCTGCATATTTACTATGTTTCGGTAAATAGTTAACTGCTTATCAATAATCATACAGAAGAGAGTTTAACAAAACAATCCAACAAGTAGAAAATTGATTAAAGTATTTCAAGGCATACATCTTGTAGGACAGATGGTGACTTGAGACATAATTAGTGGTTATAATTTTTAAGGGTTGATTTAAGGATTAATTTTGAGGCCATTGATTAACCCCCCCCCCCACCCCCCTCTCAGTTATTACTAACAACTTCATCATCTATTGTCCCTCTACATAAAACTTTATCTCTAATCCATAGAAGTGTTTGCAACTACAATCATCATCACATCCACATGTTTTGATTGATTACACATCTATTTATACAATGAGTTTACCTAAATGAGTTTCACGCATAACAATGATAACTCTATGATCAAAGGTTTACAACTTGACCTTGATCTCCTAGTTTTCATGTTTCTAATCAGTTAGACTGATTAAAATAATTACAATTACATTTCTTGTCCCTCAAGAAATGGATTTAAATCTAATCAAAAAAGCTAAATATAAAACACAAGTATTTTATCTGACATGGAATTCAAATCCACATTTCTCTGGATTAATAACTGTCTCTCGGTAGACTGGTGCTCAAGTTGCTCTGTAGTCTTCCTGTCAGGTTCCTCTGTGAATTGTCTGTTGGGTTCTTTTTTATCTACTTTTTGGGTTCCTCTTTTGGGTTACTCTGTTAGGTTCCACTTCAACATTTTCAGGTTGTACTTGTGAATTGTGTTGTCAGTTTACATTGTAACCTGCACTGTCAGGTTACACTATAAGCTTTGTTGTCAAGTTCCCTTGTGAATTTGTCTGTCAGGTTGTTCTAAACCCGTCTTTCGGTGTTGGTGTTACCGATGGTTCAAAACTATTTTCCTTTGCATACTAATGGAAAAATATGTCTTCAATCTCCCCCTTTGACATTAGTATCAAAAATTGATATGTGCAAAAACTAAAATTTTTAGTATGTTCACCTTGTCATTATGACTCCTCCTATGTGTATGCTCTGGTATAGTATATGTATATACAATTTTACTTTATACTATTATCCATTTTTACCTTATCTTCTCCCTTTATCATATCATTTTCCCCTCTATTCATATCATTTTCCCCCTTTTTTATAGTAAGGGAAAAGGTGTAATTACTTACAACTTGTCAAAAATGTGGGAATGGGAGTTCTTCATGTCTTCCATCATTTTCTCCCATTTCTCCTGAAGGTGTTCTAGAGCCATGTGCTCCAATGTAATACTTGCGTGCATATCATAGATGTTGTCAGTGACAGACATCTCCCGGGTGGTAATCAATTGTCTTGCCATGGTTATATGTTGTTGCAGTAGTATGAGATTGGGTAGCAGTAGAGCCTATAGCTTGGTTACCTCATCTCTAAACTATGATTCTGCCTCTTGAATCCTAAGTCTTAACTTATTTGCTTCCAATACCTTTTCATAATGCAACTTGATTGCATTGTCAGTGGTTGAGAGACTTTTTGCACTAGCAGTAAGATCTGCATCTATTTTTGCAATCTTTTCACTATTTTCTTTAGTAAAGTGCTCTAATGTGCTTAACTTCTGAATTAAGGTGATAGCTTCTGAAATGATTTGTTCCAATTCATTTAATAGTTTAGATAGCTTTACCTTGTTTTCGGCCACTTCTTGGCTAATTTTCTTGGTCAATTTGTATTGGTACTTTTGTTCTACATGTTCTTCTATGGCCTTCTCTACATCCACATTTTGTGATGTAATGGCTTTAGTAAGAATGGCTAGTTGATCAATGATAGAAGAATTTTGATCAATGTCTGTTTCAGGTAAAATTTGTTGTAGTATTTCCTTGGTTGTTTCAAGTACCTCTGTGTCCTTTTTTTCCTTCTTAAGCTTATCTTGGATAGATTTTCTTTTACAAAGTTATGCATACTTTGTAAGTGACTCTAGATCCAATGTCCTTGGATCACAATATGGTATTTCAATTATCTCTTCTAGTGTGACTGGATTCTTATTCTTATTCTTCTTCTTAGAAAGTGTAGTGGAGGAACCTGTATGTAGTACCATAGCAAGTTCCTTTGCTTGGTTTGATGTGCTTGATGATGGCTTTGGAGGTGTTGTGCCTTTTTGTTGCTACTCAGTGTCAACCTGTCAGTTTGGTGTGGACATATCCACATCAAACTTTTCTTTATCTACAACTTCTCCTTTGGTATCCTTAGGAGTGGCATTACCTTTCTTGTCTTCTTCACCTTTATTTTATTTCTGTTCTCCATCTGTTTCTTTCTATTCTTCATTTGTTATAGTATTCTCATCAGTTATGTTTTTTAGTTCCTCTTCACCCTTATCCTCGGGTATGCTTGCATCAGGCTCGGGTGACTTCTCCTTTTGTGAGATGATATTAATAGCCTATATCAATAATGGTATTTGGCCCAGTGTGTTCACTTGTGCAACATCAGTTGTTGTATCTTGTTCCTTGGGATGCTCAAAGGTAATAGTAACATCTTCATCTGCCTTTACCTCATCTACATGATCATCTCTGGTGATATAGATTATATTTGTATTGGTGATTGTATCATCTACAGTATCCCCTAATTATTTTAGAATATGAGGAATGCCATCCATTTCCTTTCTTTCTTCTATATTTAATTTAGTTTGAGTGACATCCTCATCATCATTTATCAGAATGTGCTCTGGGCTTGATATATCCTTTGTTTCTTCATTGTGAGGCTTTTCGGTGAGTTCTAATGCTCTCTCAGGGCTTGTGTCCTTTTCAGGTACATCAAGTGCTTTTATCTATGTATCCTCACTTTCTTTTTCAAGCTCAATAAAGTTTCCCTGTAGGACTTTGTATGCTCTCAATTTTGCTGAGAACCTTTTTGAATGTAACTTCATCATTTCATCAATTTCTTCCATTTTGGACTCGGGTGACATAACAGAAACTAGGGTTCTTTCCCTTATCTATTTTTTAAAATTCAATGCGAATGTCCACCTTGCCGATAGTCTTTCAAGAAGTTCTTGTGGCATTTTACCTTCAAACTATAGTGGTATCTATTTAAATATAGACATTATTGTGATTATTTCTTCCTCTATCTTTTTCTAATCCTCAGGATTCAAAGTTAGCCATTTCCTGATCATAGGGTTAGTTATTGAACCTACCTTGATCATTGATGCACATACCTCATCAATTGTAGTAGGAATTTGGTTCTTGATAGGTTGTTCTTCTTGTTTGGTGTCTTCTATATCTTCCTTACTTCTGAGTAGTCTTCTTCTTATCGTAGGTGCCTGTTTCCCGGTTTGAGGCTTCCTTTTGTAAGTCCTCACTTGTCCTTTCTTGACCGGTGATGAAGTTTCATCTTTTGTTGTCTGAATTCTAGTCCTTGATACAAGATTAGTCCTTGGTTTCTTTGCTAGTGGTGGTGGTGCACCAGACTCTATAGATTCAAATTCACTCAATTGTTCTTCTTCACTAACAAGTGACTGTCCCTCGATATCATCCTTTTGTTCTGACTCTTCATCATCTACCGATGACTTCTTTTTAAGTGTCTTTAACATTTTGTCTTTCTTTCTATCAATTTTCTTCACAACTAAGCCTATTTTTATTCTTTCCTTGGCTTCCTCATAGGTTCCAAACCTTTTTTGTGATTTTTTGAATGGTTCATTTAACAATGCTTCAATAGAATTGGTGGCTTGATCTATATTGACCTCATAGTCAAGTGGTTCTAACCATGTTGTCCTTGGTACAACTGGTTTGATAAAGGTGTTATTAGTGTCCACCATAAAACAAATATCATTCTTATATTTTTCTACTAGTTGTTCTGGTATCCTCATCCTTTTCTACATCCTGTCCTTAAATCTAGTAAAGTATTCATCCATAATTGATGTAAAGTTGTCACCTAGTGACTTGATGAATTCACTAATTTGAATTGTCACTGGTTGGGTAGTATCCCAGTTGACATTACCGATAGATGGAAATAAGTCTTGAAAGTAGAAAAACATGCACATTATAAGTGATCCGAACTCACATGAATTGGACTTTGTAGACCTGATTGTCCTTAAGTTCTCATCTAACTACTTCAGTAGAAGCTCAGATAGATCTAATTGTAGTCTCTTCTTCACAATATTGTGGGCAATGTCAACTTCTCCACATACAATGTTGTTCATCCTGGTGGCTTGGAATATCTTGTATCCCAGCACACATGCACCAAATTTAATTTCGGGATGTTTGATTGAATTTACCTTTAATCCTATTCCATCCCATTCTACACCTGTATTCTTTTCTATGTCTTGGCGAGGAGGATGTTTGAGTTATTTTTCCTTGTCAATTATAGGATAACCAGTCACTACATGTATCACATCCCTAGTGATTAGTTTTGGCTCGTCTAGCCACATCTTTCGATCATGCACTATGCTCAGCACTATCCAAATCCACTCATTTTTAAATTCCTTTGGGAACATTAGGGCATTTTTAGCCCTTTCACCTCAATGTGTTTATGCTCATTCTTGATGGTTCCATCTTTGCAAAGCTTCTTTTAATCTTGATCAACCTCAAGATCTCCTATCTCGATGATCTTTCAGTGTATGTATGACCAAACATAATCAATCAGTAAAGCCCTAGGTGGTATTCGTGAAAATGCTCCAGCGTTGTTGGGTTGCAAAGAAACCTCTTGAAAAATTTTGTACTTAGGTTCTTCACAAGTGGAGTTCTTGATTAGATTAACCTTCTTATCCATAGCATTCTTGATCTTGGTTACACGGGATGTGGTTGCCATGATTTTGTTAATTTAGGGCTTTTCCCGTAAAATAAACAGTGAGCTCAATGATTCTATTTACTTACTTAACCTGTTGTAGCTGTTGTAGATATGTTTGAATGTCATGAATCTGCTTGTTAATCACTTCTACAATCTAGTCTCTTTCGCTCTGCTCTGCTCTTCCCTCTATTTCGTTCTTAATTGCTTTGTGAGAAAATGAGCTATTCTGTCACCTTTTTATAGACGGTGCCCTAATTGCTGCAATAAATTCTCTACCCACTTCTTGGTGTTTAAAGATAGAGTCACTCAGGTATCACACAAACTTTTGTCTTGGGGTAAGTGACAAATCACTTGACCTTTCATAGGTTTACCGACGGTGCTCGGTAAGTGGCAAAGACTTCATTGCATTTTACATGATTACCGACGAGTCTCGAGTTACATTGTTTAGCTTGATTTTCACATGTATACCAACGATTCTCGATATGTATTGACTATCGAGATTGCACTCACAGATTTATAACAAGTAATACCATAGTGCATCTTTAATCATGCTAGTTTGGAATTTTAACTATGTATAATGGAACTGATGTAAAATGTAACTTAGTATATTGCAATTCCATACTTACTTGTTCATCTTAGGTGGGGGTGGTGATGTCACCAGATCCATTAGATGAGGTGTCACCAACTGCATTGCTTGGTCCAACATCATCAGCATTTTTTTATTTCCTCCACATTTTTTTCTCATCTTCCTGATATCTTCAATGGTATTGCCATTGGAAAAAGTGCTTGTCTATGTCACTCGGTCTTTGTATTCCTTGCTTAGATGACCAACTTTATGATAGTGTAAGCATGCCATTTTGGGGTTAGTCCAACTTCTAGACTTTCTCATCCATGTTCTCATGTAGTTTGTAGTTGTGTCCATATCTACTACATGTTGTGCAATTTTCCATGTATTTTAATCCCAAACATATGAGTTACCGACTCTTTTCAATTGATAAGCATTTCCTTGTTCCCTAGGCTTCCATGCTTGCTTTTTCTTCTTCCTACATTCAAGAGATGTGTGCCCATGCATTTTGCAAGTAGGACAATATTTTTCCATGTAGGTTTCCTTCTTTGGTTGTTTCACCTCAGATTTACATGCATATGCTTTATGTCCTTTCTTGTTACATTTATAACAATTTCCTATGAATGAAGATGTGGATTTAGGAATACCTTTTATTTTTCTCCTGTAAACATTTGATGGGTGGCCTGGTTTCCACAGTGATTGCATGATTGATTTCTTGGTATTGGATTTGTGTAGACATTATTTGGATCATCTTGGTATGGTGATTCTCCATTCTCAGTATACCCTAATTCGGTATTGTTGTTGACTCTTCTTTGTCCGTCCAGAAAATCATCCATTCTTTTTGTACTTTCTTCAGCTCTCTTAATCATATCATAATGTTGTTGTTGAATTCTAACTTCATGCTTCAGTCTTTCATTTTCTTCTCTCAGCTCACCAATAGCTTCTAATTTTCCATTGAGTTCTATGTTCATTTGGTTTGCCTCCTGACTCATAAGAATAATCTAATTGGTGATCTCATGATGATGTTTAGTAAGTCTTTGTATTTTTGACTCTTTCTCTTTAGCTTTTCAGTGATCTTCCTCCTTTCATCAATAACTAATGTTCTTTCTTGCTCAGCTTGTGTAGCATTATTCATAACCTCAATCATTCTTACCATCTGTGTCTCTTGACCAATTTGTAGTGATTTCACTTGTCCAGCTAGATGTTGATTGATTTCATTTAGACTTTTAATGCTTCCTTCATATGTGTCTGATGTATTACAAGATATAGATCTAGATGACTCAAGTAAATTAGGTATCTCTTCTTCATGATAGTCTGTTTCATTACAGCAAAATTCCATAACCTTTCTTTCATCCAGTATCTATCTCATCTTGATTCTAGCTTCTTTATATTGCTCATAGAATACCTATATCTCAAACTATTGATTCTCAATACTCTTGTCTAGCTTGTACCTTTCCATTGTATGATCTTTTCTCTTAAGTATTTAAACTTTTCAAATAAGAGATCTATCTCTGATACCAATTGTTGGAAATAATGAAATGGTGTGTACTGAGGGAGGAGGGGTGAACCAGTACCCTTTAAAACTTTTATAAAATTAACCTTAATCCTTTATTAATCAATTTTATTACCAACCATATGTGCTATTCTATCTTTGTGTATGTTATATCAGATCATAAACTTAATTTTCATGTAAACATTCATGAAATGTAATGACACATGACACAATATTTGGTAACGCAGAAAACCCCTGTTAGAAGGTAAAAACTACGGTGGGGATGAAACCCACAAAACTTCACTATCTGTAGAATGGAAGGGGCCAGTTAAGGCTTACAAGTTTGATCACTTCTGATGATCTTACGCTTTTAGGAGTAACATGTTTAGACTTGTTAAGGTCTACTCTGTTAAGAATTTTAGCAACACTGTTTAGTGTGCACTTAGTTAAGAGATTTACAAAGGATTGTTAAATCCACCTTCTTAAAGTATTTCTTCTATTTGCTACACTTGTTAGAATGTAGTCAAAAATACTTATTGACCTGAGTATATGCAATCTAGAATTACTTATTACATATCCATTAAAGCTCACAATATAATGTATCACCTATAGTGACTGATCAATACCTCTGTTCTGCTCGGTAGCCTTGAATCTAGTTCTTGATAACTTATTTCATCTTTTGTTGTCCCTTTGCCTAAAAATCTATCTCTAATCCATAGAAGTTTTTGTGGCTACAATCATCATCACATCCACATGTTCTGATTGATTACACATCTATTTATACAATGAGTTTCACGTATAACAATAATAACTCTATGATCAAAGGTTTATAACTTGACCTTGATCTCCTAGTTTGCATGTTTCTAATTAGTTAGACTGATTAAAAAAATTACAATTACATTGCTTATCCCTCAAGAAATTGATTTAAAGATAATCAAAAAGATAAATATAAAACACAAGTGTTTTATTTGACGTGGAAGTTAGATCCGCATTTTTCAGGATTTATAACTGTCTCTTGGTAGACTGGTGCTCGGGTTTCTCTATAGTTTGTCTATCAGGTTCCTCTATGAACTGTCTATTGAGTTCCTCTGTCGGGTTACTCTATTGGTTTACACTATCAGGTTCCACTTCAACATTTTTCAGGTTGCACTTGTAAACTGTGTTGTCATTTTACATTGTAACATGCACTGTTAGGTTACACTATAAGCTTTGTTTTTGGGTTCCCTTGTGAAGTTGTTTGTCATGTTTTACTAAACCTGTCATTCGGTGTTGTTGTTACCGATGGTTCAAAACTATTTCCCTTTGCATACTAATGGAAAAATATTTCTTCATAAGGTTGTTGAAATGTATTTTAATTCAATATTTGATAATGTTACAAAATCTTGCTTCTTGCTTGACCAAGCAACCAACCATGAGCCAAGGAAATAAGCTTTACCACTAGTATTGTGCTAGATATCCGAACATTCATCCCAATCAACATCAATATAAGTTGTTAATGTAAAATCTAAACCTTTTGGATACTATAATACAAACTCTTATGTACCCTTCAAATATATGAAAATTTTCTAAACTACCATAACATGTGACTCTCTCAGTTTGTGCTAAAATTTGGCTACCAAACATACTGCATATATAATATCTAGTATTGTAGTAGTAAAATACAACAAACCTTTAATCATTGATCGGTACTTACTTGCATCACCCTTTGGTGAATCATCTTATTTAGTCAACTTACATCCAGTAATGATAGGAGTACATGCTAATTTAAAAAATTTCAAACCAAAATTCTTCAACAATTCTTTAATATAGTTGGAATGAGAAATCAAAATTCTTTTATTGTTATGATTTACCTACAATCTAAGAAATAAATTCAACTCACCAATCATAGACATCTTGAATTCTTTCTTCATTTCCTCTGCAAAATTCCTCTATAAATTATCTTTTTCTTCAAAAATAATGTCATCAACATGAACCACAACAACAAAAATCTAATCTGAATAAATATTGTAATGTAAATTGCTATCAACTGATCCTTGTCCAATCAGGTACTTATCCAATTTTCCATACCAAGCCCTAGGTGCCTGCTTCAATGCATACATTTCTTTCTTCAACTTGCACACAACATCTGGAACCTTTCTGGACTTGAAACCTTCTGGTTGTTCAATGTAAACTTCTTCCTTTAGTCCCCCATTTAGAAATGTTGACTCAACATCCATATGATAAACCTTGAAGTTTTTAAATGTTGCAAATGATAAGAATATTTGAATCACCTCCATCTGAGCAACATGGGAATAAGTCTCATCAAAATCAAATCAGTCAATCTGAGTATAACCTTTGCAAACTAATCTTGCCTTGTTTCTTATTACCTTACCATTTTCATCTAGTTTGTTCCGAAAAATCCATTTTGTACCAATCATATTCTTGTCAACAGAGTGGGGAACAAGTTCCTAAGTCTGATTATTCTCTATTTGATCAAGATCTTCTTTCATTTATCTTACCCAATTCTAATCATTACATGCTTCTTCCACAAATTTAGGCTCAATTTTTTGAAGTAAATGCAACAAAACTTCTCTTGTGCTTCTCTACTTCTTGTAATAATGCCTTTATGCTTATCACTAATAATCTAATTCTCATAATTATTTATTTGTACATATCTTGGTGTCTAAGTTATAGATGTCAGAGCTTTCCTTGTATCTTCCTCTTTTATCATGTTTTATTTTTATTTGTCCTTTGTATCAGATTCATATTCAAGGTGTTTCCCCAGAGTTTTCTGAAAACCTTCATCAACCTTCACATTCACACTTTCAACAATCTTATTCAATCTCTTCTTGTAACATCACTACACTTTTCTCTTTGTAGAATATCCAAGAAATATACCTTCATCTGCTCTATTGTCAAACTTGCCAAGATTGTCCTCATCTCTCTGAATGTAGCATCTGCTTCCAAAAATCTTGAAATATTCACTATAGATTCTATTTCATGCCATATTTTGTAAGATGTCTTCCATATTTCTTCTGGTAAAGAACTTTGTTAAGTGTATATGAAACTGTATGCACTACTTCTCTCCATTAAACCTCTAGTAAACTCCCTTCCTTGATCATTGTCCTTGTTGCTTCATATATTATCCAATTCATCTTTTCCACTACATCATTTTGTTGTGGTGTTCATGTTGGAAATATTATGACTGGGAGGGGGGGTGAATCAAGACAAATAGGTAATGAAAAAATTCAACCACCGATATGATTATCTACACTATTAACTTCCAAACCACAAAGCATGTAACTAGGGTAAACAAATAATAGTAAAAAATATCAAGCATCCACAACCTTAACACACATAACACAAATATTTTATCATGGAAACCCTTGTAAGAGGTAAAAAAACCATGGTGGGGATGACACCCACAAGCCCAATATTGCAGTGAATGAGTTTGCCCTATTAGGAGCTACAAATACCCTTTCCAAGGGTTTACCATGTTAGGAGTGATTAGTACATTTTTATGAGTACAATAAGATAAGTTATGATCTACCTCACTAGAGGATTTCAAACCTCAATAAAGAAGCTACCCTATTAAAGGATTTACAAATATGAACCTATTAAAGTTCACCCTGTTAGGCGATTTAACCTTTGCAACTATTAGGGAACAACAAGATATGTTGATCTGTAGAATGGAATTGATTGCCTATCAGATCCTTTCTACTCCTTTCCTTCCTGACGCTATACTAATCCCTACTCCTTCAATTCATGACCGCCCAATCTGAAAATACGATAGCAACCCTAAATCAAATGATTTAGTGCTCCTTATATAGATTGTCATTAGGTCACACAAAACCTAGAAATTTCCACCTCATTTAGCTTGACAGATTAGCCAACCTCCTTGAAATTAGCATCAACAACATCCAATATGATGTCCTTAAATGTATTACCAATATTAAAATTAATATGCCAACCTCAGATCCACCACCTTAATCAAATTAATATGAAACTCTGGTTGGTAATCATATAGGTAAATTACCTACTTACTCAAAACATAATTCATTCAAATCTTGAGATAAATTGTTGTGGTTGGAATCATGGATTCCACATACCATATATATATTGTATCTCTAATCGCAACACATGAATCTTTCCTCAACTCGACCACTACCATAATCTATGTTTGATATTGTTCTTCCCAAACACAAGTCAACATACATAGTTGATCTTCCCTTTACTGATCATGTATAAATATTATGGATTACTGTAATCATGATAACTGAATACATTTCCATCAAGGACAACCAATTATGCATCCAATCATGACTGCTCTGAATATCTCCTCCAAAACTATCATAATGCCAACAATCTCCCCCTTTGGCATTGATGGCAAAAACTTCCAAAAAGCTTATCATATCTCTCAAAAATATTATCATGTTCAAAATTCTCAAAATGTTGTTATGCATAACTCTCAAAAATATTACATACATACATACTACAACATCATACTCAAATCATAATCCCCCTTACATTATGCACGCCTCACAACTATCTCCACATCTATCTCTAGTTCCCCATACACATCATTCTCCACCTTTTTGTCAACAATAACAAAGGATTACAAGTACTTACCAGAATTACATTTTGTCAAAGAGATCCTTGAAGTTTGTTTTTGCAATCTCCAATGAATTTTCCTGTAACTCTTGTAAGCATTCCATAGATAAAATATGGCCATGTATAACCAATGTTGACCCTTCCATATCATTCAAAGTACTCACCTCTTGTAGACTTAGTATTGTTTCTGCATCACTCACATTCTGTTGCATGAGATCTATTGTGGGAGCTAGGTATTTCTGCAACTCCATAAGTGATATTATTATTTTATCTTTCTCTTCTTGCAATTGCTTCATGTTGTATGAAATCATTTTCACCTTAGCAATGTATGTTGAAACTGAACTAGTTAGGGGATCAAACTTTGTAACCAAAGCATCAAACTCATGTTGAGATTCCTCTCTCTTCTTCTCTAGATCCTTTGTAAAAGATGTAAACTTGGAAAATTTTACAAGTATCTGTCCTATTTCCTGTAGGATTTCCTTCACCAGCAAAAACTTTAGTGGCGATTATTCGCCAATTGGTGAATGTCACATGTCGGCGAGAGGGGAATTGCAATTTTTTTTCATATAGTAGGTTGACCCTATCGCCCAAAAATTATTAATATTGGGACCAATGCCCGGGCCCATCGCCCATCGCTTTATTTAATTTCCTACTTTTCTTACACATCATCGCCAATGGATTCTAATTTTTGGTCCCTATAAATTTTGAAAATTCACCTATAATTTATACGCGACCCAAATGGACGGCCTATATTTACCAATAGTTTTATACATTTATATTTATAGACCGCCCCAAATTTGCCTAGCATTTTTCAGACGCGTGTCTCAACCCGACCCAAATTTGCCAACTTTATTAATCATTCCTTCGTATTGGACAACCCATAATCGCCTTGCAAATAATGCAAGACATGTTAAAATTACGCGGAATTCGCCAAATTTGTATACCTTGACCTAATACCTCCCACCAAATTTGCCTAATAAGGGTAGTATAAAAATATTTGATCGATAGCAAAGTTTCAAACTGTTGAGTGCAACTACATACTACATTGGCGAGTAGCAAATGCAATTTAATTTGAGGCAAAGGTAAGTGATACTTATTCTGTGACTCTGTAATTTTGAGTTCATTACTATTTAGTGGTAACTGGTAACTAGTTAGGGAGCACTGGTGATAGGGATACCTCAGACATGATTTTAGGGCCAATAAATCTAGAATCATATTTATATATATTATAGTATATTGTCACTTCTTCAACAATTTAACATTTTTTTTTTGCAGTGGAAGTCGTTGGAGAATGGAAATGTCAAACAAAAAATAAGGGTAACAAGAATAAGGGTAAGGATCCTTCAAGTGGGGAAAGCCAAGAGAGGCCAGCAAAATGCAGAACCTTATCATCATACTTTGGTCATGCTATTGGAAATGTTTCTATCCAAAATCGGGAAGCTGCTTCATCACAAGTAGATTTTGAAGATTCACAACCTGAAACTACACGACATATTGAAGAGGTAGGCAAACCTGATATCTCAGATCATGATGAATTTGAAGAGGATTTTCAGTTAAATACCTAGAGTAGCCATAATGATATAATCGACTTGGATGAGACTGAGAATGTCAGAGATGATGATGGTGCAGGGAAAAAGTAAAGAAAAAACAATAAAAAAATGATCAGAAGTGGGAGTTGTCGAGGAATTTTCAAAATAGAATGGGTGTCAAAGTATCCATTCATTGAACCAGTGGACAATCCAATTGAAGGTCAACCTCTAGTAGAATGCAGATGTAAGATTTGCACCAAGATAAATAAGAAGGAAAAGAGGTTGCAGTTAAAAATCGACACCATAGAGAAGCATATGGGTAAAGTTTATGAAAAGAAAACCATAGATGGAGTTGAAAAATTAGTGATAAGATGGAAAACAAAGGATGAATCTCTGCATGTTAGGAATGCAAAATTATATGAATTTCAGCTGAATATATAGACGAAGCTTGCTCAAGTTAAAGGTTCTATTGAAGCTTGTTTTGGAAAAGCATTGGAAGTAGAACTAATGGGAAAAGTTGTTCAGTTAAGTGTTGTTTTTAATATTTTGAGCAGAGGGCGTCCTATGATAGACTACCCATCATTGAGTGCCTTATTACACTTTTTGAAAGTTCCTAACTATCCTAACAGTCATTGGTCAGTAAATAGTGGATGGGAATGGGCAAGTTGTCTTGTCGATGTTGAAAAAGAGGATCTAAAGGCAAAAATTAAAGAGTCAAATTTTATTGCATTGTCTTTAGACGAGGTTACAGCAGTAGATAATACTTCATGGGTATGCATGCATGTTTATACTATACACAATTTTTTCTGCAACCTCATCTACTAACTATTGCTAAAATGAAGGATAATGCGACAGCTGAAAATCTATTTGAACTAGTAAAGAGATCTCTAATTAAATATGGAGGTATAAATGACATGACGATTGCCAATAAGTTGGTGTGTGTTGGAGCGGATGGAGCTTCAGTAATGCAAGGCCACAGGGGTGGTCTTTGCACAAAGATACAATCTTCTTGTGCACCCTATTTTACTCCCATTCACTGCATGACCCACAGAATGAATCTAGCCTTTGGAGCTGTTAGCAAGCATGGTCAAGTACAAAATATTAAAGTTTTAATCAAAGAGCTCTACCAATACTTCTATCGAAGTCTGTAATGATTGAGGGAATTTCAACACTTTTTCGAAGGACTAACTGATGAGAACAAGATTTTGAAGGTGTATCATCTTAAAATGGAAGCACTTCCATGTTAAGAATGTTTAGCCCTCCTTAGGGGATTTTTTTGACCTCCATCATATCATCCTCCCATTTCTGCATCATCCCCTACTTCTGTTCCTGTTTAGGACCTTGATTGGGCTTCTCCAGGCACCTTCTCCCCCACTTGGCACTTTTTTTAGGGGTTTTGACCCCCTGGGTCAAGGTCGACCTTGACCTTGACCTGGGTCCCCCTTTCAAATTTGGAAATCTATCGGTTGTCGGAGGTCATCCAAAATTCATTTTTCGCTTCTGGGTCGGCTATTTTGGGGTTCCGAAGTGGTAAATCTTAAATTATATTTAATATAGGTCCTCTTCTAGGGGCATGGTTCTAATTGGAATTTAATTCTCCCATGTTGGCCTCCTTAGAAGATTGTGCCCTAGTTTCATATAAAAGGAAGCCTTTCTCTCTCATTTTCTCTAAGTCTTCTAAGTGCAAAAAGCTCTAACCAAGATTTTTTCAAGAAGCAAAAACTTCAAGCATCCATTGCTCTACATTTTTTCAAGCTCTCAAGGTGTTCAAGTCTCCCTCCTCAAGCATTCAATTTCTCCATTGAAGATCAAGGATTCAATCTTTCAAGCCTTTGAAGGGATTTGGTTCAAGCATTCAAGATTTATCATTCAAGTCCTAGATCTAGCCATCATGATGGTGTGATCTTCCTTCAAGATTCATCATCTCTTCAAGGTGGATTCCAAGCATACAATCATGGAGGTTTATGGTTTCTAAAGTCCATGCTTTCATATTTACATACTTGCTTACATTTGAATTACAATTACATATCTATTCAATATCATAGCTTCATTGTTAGATTCAATACTACTACTTGCTAGCATTCTTATTTCAATTATTAATTTCAAGGTTAATTCCTAAATTGGAGTTTGACTAAGGAAAAACCCTCCCCCCAACAAACAAATCTCTTTTTCTTGCAGGTACAGGTTCAGGACTGTAGATTTGAACTCAGATCTGGATACCCTTTTCGGCCTTCTGTCAGACTCCGCAAACAGATTCTCTATCAGACCTGTGTAGGTCAAGGTCGACGTTATTGGGTCAGGGTTGACATTTTTGAGTCAAGGTCAACCTTTTTCATAAGACAAAGTCGGAACAGAAAAATATTTCTAGGTTTTGTTCGTCTCTGCGTTTCCTTTCTGGATCATACTTTAGATTTTCTAGAAACTGGGTACAGACCCCAGAAAATAGCATTCTTTGATCTGCAATATTTCAAGGTTAGTACATTTCCCTATCCATTTCAATTCGAATCCTTAATTATTCTAAATCTATCACACATTTACATTCATTTCAAAACACAGTTTAAGAGGGAAACCTAGGATCTCCTTCTTTATTTGTATTTCCAATAGATTGATTCATTTATGCATTGATCTTTTTTGGGTTGATCAATTTGGATCCTTCCTTTGTGCATTTGAGAATAAAAGGAAATATCTTATTTATCCCTTCACTCTAAGAATTAAATGTAAGGTGATAAGTGATTTGAGTATCAAAACACTCTTATTCCGTAATCATCATTTTTCTCCTTTACATTTTGGTGAACCCGCGATAGACAACTCTTTCTTTTTGGCGTTAGATTTTCAATTCATATTAGATATTGCATGCATATAGAAGTAGGTTTTCTTTTATGATCTTGCATTTATATTTAAAAATTCATTAAAATCACAAAATTTCTTTAAAAATACAAAAACATTTACATTTTACATTGTGTTCAACATGTATGATTTTTGTTTTGAATACTTTGATGAGGCTTTTGTTGCTAAAGAGGATAGATCCCCTAATGAGGTACATGGAAGTGAGGATGAAATTGGTTTGAATGAGATCTTCATTGATCTTATTCCTATTTTATCCTTCTCTACAATCTCTTCAATTGACCTTTACCATAGAAATGAGTTAAGGGTAGATGTTAATTATTCTCCTAATATGTGTCTTTTCTATGAACCTACTTTAGAATATAATTCTTCCCCCTTTAGGGATCAAGCTTTAGGTGCTCCTACAATGTGCTTTACTGATGGGGAGGATAATCCTCCTCTTTGGGATGAACCCTTGGATTCGGATGTTGATTACTCTCTTCCTCATGAAGCCATTGTGGATAATCCTCCTATTTGGGATGAACCTTTGGATTTGGATGTTGATTATTCTCTTCCTCATGAGGCCATTATGGGTGATTTTACTTTTTGG
>MU223373.1:2524856-2535142 GCA_018584345.1 Thuja plicata | reverse complement strand
ACCTTGGAAACTGAATAGTGTGCTATCCCTCGTAAGGGTTACTTTTTCACTTCTTGCATGATATCTCTTTTCTACAACAACATCTCTTGATATAATTTGATATATCCCTTGCCTTCACACCTGGGGGGAAAGGTATTTTCCTTCTTCCTCTATCTAAGGATTTACTCTCCTTAGCTTAGTGGCATTTGTTTATCATATAACATTATTTCCTTATAAAGATGTATGTTTTTTACTATGGATACCCTCTTATATGAGAGGTGATTGTCCTAGGTCATCACCTCTACTTTATTTTGCAAACTATGCTTTTGATAAACTCTTGCCTTTGCTTTGGGTTAGAGTTTGACTCCTTCATTCCAAGATTCCTCTTCCTCTTCATTGCAAGGGGCTTGATGATTGAATCTTTGGTCCCTCTTTGTCTTTAGAAGATGACATTTTATCCTAAGCACTCCTCTATGGTAGGGCTCTTATTGATAAGATCTCTTTCTCTTTGAGGATCCTTTTTCCATAAGTAACATATCCATTTCATGATTATCTATGTTCTTAGATGTAAGGGTCAAGGCTCTTTGCTAAGAATATGGTATACATTGTTGTTAAGTTGGATATCTCCTTACCCTGTGAAGTAGGTATCCTCTTTCTCTTCCTTATCATACCTAGTGGGTAGTCATGATAAGGAGGGGGGAATATATAGGGTCTCCCTTGTACTATAGTTTACATTAAGTTACATTTTGCAGCTTGTTAAATCCTTGGAAGGTAACGCACACAAGTTGCTAAATCCTGAAAAGACTCGCACTTTTACTTTTATTTTTGCTAAATCCTTGGAAGGTAACACACATAAGTTGCTAAATCCTAAAGAGATACACACTCTTTTTATTTTACAATATGCTAAATCCTTGAAAGGTAACGCACATAAGTTGCTAAATCCTGAATGGACACGCATTTTATATTCCATAGTGATACAAGAATGTGGATCTATGGATATTTTAAAAAGTTGTCAGAAGACGCATTTACAATTACAAGCGCACTTTGTGGGTGAACCTATTGAGCTCTCTCTCCTTGGTGATTCATAGTAAGGTGGGCATCTTACCAGGTGAGGTAATCACTTTCTCTTTTGTCTCTTTCGCTTTCATGCTAGTAGGATTAGATCATGAAGCAATGTTATTTATAGTGTTGCTCTTGTCTTGCTTATGTAGTCATGTATGTTTCTATGATTGATTGCTCTTTACTTTCATATCTTTATGTATGTATGTTGAGTTAGAATCCTTGGTCTAGGGGCTCATTTCTAAGACTTAGTGATATTCTACCTCGTTGCGATGCACCAAGATCTTTCCTTCTAACTTTACCTTGAGCATGTTCGATTTCCATACTCTCGCTAAAGTGGGGGCTTAATTTATCATCTTAAAATGGAAGCACTTCCATGTTAAGAACATTTAGCCCTCCTGAGGGGATGTTTTTGACCTCCATCATATCATCCTCCCACTTCTGCACCATCCCCTACTTTTGTGCCTGTTGAGGACCTTGATTGGGCCTCTCCGGGCACCTTCTCCCCCACCTGGCACTTTTTCCAGGGGTTCTAACCCCCTGGGTCAAGGTTGACCTTGACCTTGACCTAGGCTAGGGTCAACCTCAACCTTGACCTGGGTCCCCCTTTCAAATTTGGAAATCTGTTAGTTGCGGGAGGTCATCCAAAATTCATTTCCCGCTTTCGGGTCAACTATTTTGGGGTTCCGAAGCGGTAAATCTTAAATTATATTTAATATAGGTCCTCTTCTAGGGGAATGGTTCTAATTGGAATTTAATTCTCCTATGTCAGCCTCCTTAGAAGATTGTGCCCTAGTTTCATATAAAAGTAAGCCTTTCTCTCTCATTTTCTCTAAGTCTTCTAAGTGCAAAAAGCTCTA
This sequence comes from Thuja plicata, assembly GCA_018584345.1. Taxonomy (NCBI): domain Eukaryota; kingdom Viridiplantae; phylum Streptophyta; class Pinopsida; order Cupressales; family Cupressaceae; genus Thuja; species Thuja plicata. The sequence continues at coordinate 2,533,244 of MU223373.1, read as the reverse complement.
ACCAAGTTTTTGTCAAGAAGCAAAAATTTCAAGCATCCATTGCTCTACATGTTTTCAATCTCTCAAGGTGTTCAAGTCTCCCTCCTTAAGAATTAAATTTCTCCATTGAAGATCAAGGATTCAAGCTTTCAAGCCTTTGAAGGGATTTGGTTAAAGCATTCAAGTCCTAGATCTAGCTATCATGATGGTGTGATCTTCCTTCAAGATCCTTTGTGCATCCTCAAGACTCTTTCGTCATCTCTTCAAGGTGGATTCCAAGCATAAAATCATGGAGGTTTATGGTTTCTAAATTCCATGCTTTCATATTTACATACTTGCTTACATTTGAATTACAATTACATATATATTCAATATCATAGCTTCATTGTTAGATTCAATACTACTACTTGCTAGCATTCTTATTTCAATTATTGATTTTAAGGTTAATTCCTAAGTCAGGGTTTGACTAAGGCAAACCCCTCCCCCCAACAAACAAATCTCTTTTTCTTGCAGGTATAGGTTCAGGACTACAAATTTGAACTCAGATCTGGATACCCTTTTCGGCCTTCTATCGGACTCCATGAATAGATTCTCTGTCGGACTTGTGTAGGTCAAGTTCAACATTATTGGGTCAGGGTCAACATTTGTGGGTCAAGGTCGACCTTTTTCATAAGATGGAGTCAGAATGGAAAAATATTTCTGGGTTTTGTTCATCTTTGCATTTTCTTTCCAGATCATACTTCAGATTTTCTAGAAACTGAGTACAGACCCTAGAAAATAACAATCCTTGATCTGCAATACTTCAAGGTTAGTACATTTCCCTATCCATTTCAATTGGAATACTTAATTATTCTAAATCTATCACACATTTACATTCATTTCAAAACACATTTTAAGAGGGAAACCTAGGATCTCCTTCTTTATTCTTATTTCCAATAGATTGATTCATTTATGCATTGATCCTTTTTGGGTTGATCAATTTGGATCCTTCCTTTGTGCATTTGAGAATAAAATGAAATATCTTATTTATCCCTCCACTCTAAGAATTAATTGTAAGCTGATAAGTGATTTGAGTATCAAAACACTCTTATTCCATAAACATCATTTTTCTCCTTTACAGAAGGATAATGATACTAGATGGATCTCTTTGGATGGACCAGCACATCGAGTGTTTTTAGAATATGAATCGTTTCTTGGTCTAATGAACTCAAGTCATGAAGAAGCAGGGCTACCCAAATTTCCTGAGCTGCTACAAAGGTTATCTAATGTAGAGACACTCTTAACGTTAGCAAGTATTCTTCCCCTGTTGGAGGAAATGAGAAATGTAATGAAAAAGGCCCAGCAAAGAGAAATGTATATTGCAAAATATGCTGCACTTCATAAATTGACATGCACAACGCTAGATAATCTCTATCGATCATGTGATGATGTAAAATTTTCCAGTTGGCTTAAAATCACAGATTTGGACAATCCTGACAACTTTTTAAAGATCGGTGTAAATGGGGAGTTATGTGTAGAAGTACACAGAGTTGAGATACCAATGTACTACTATGCCAGGGTCGAGTTCGAGGAACCAGGAAGGAAGAATAGGCAGCGAGTATTAAGTGTTAAAAGGGGAGACTTTACCAAGATCATTGAGTCTGTAACTGCTTCTGTGAAGCGCATTGCCTATGATCTTTCCTCAGAGATTAGAGTAAGGTTCCCTCCAGTCAAACTACTTGAATCCATGTCTATTGTGTTTCCTCGATATTGGATTATGAACAATTCGAAGGATTATCGAAATAAGCAACTAACTTTGATAGATCATTTTTGCAAAACCATAGAGTTAAATGGAGTAACTCTAAATGGAATTTTAGATAAATCTCGTTTAAGAGAACAATTAGGCCATTTTTCATAGACAATGAGGGAACAATATAATATTATGGAGAACCCCCACAAAGATGGATCGGCAACAAGACTTTGGAAATATCTAGCTGAGAGCGAAATGTTGATTGATTCAATATCATAATTTTTCAAGCTTGTTGATTTATGTCTGACCATGATATTGGGGTCAGTGGAGGATGAGAGAGTTTTCAGTGCTTTGGGGTTCCTAAAGTCAAATCTAAGAAACAAACTAGACAAGAATTTGGAAAATTGCTTGAGGCTCTATACATCCAGGTATGAAGTTCATACTTTTCCCTACTACAAGGCACTGAAACTGTGTAAGAATAAATGTCAGAGAAGAGGGCTGGGAAACATTTCAAACCAAAGTGGGAGTGCTAGAGACAATGATGTGACTGTCATTGACTCATGTACTAGTACTGGTAATGCTAGCATTGAACTTGATTTAAGCGGAGGTATGCAGAGTGCATAAAACTTATCTAAGAACCAAGGAGGCTATGAAGTTGATGGCAATGAATCTGAGGATCTTGATAATGAGATGATGTGGCAACTTGAACATTTGTAGAAGTAGCAATTCCTAGGTATTTATTAAACTTTTTGTTGTAGTCTACTATGACACTATCAGTTTCTGTATCTCATCATCATTCATCAATCATGCATAATATCATATTCCAATGTCAAAATTCAAAAACATGAATGTGGTTGATAATTTCATGTTTTGTACAATTAATAATGGTTTTATTTTGCATTATTCAGCTCATATGGTACAATTCTTAAAGATTTTTTTTTTATTAAAACTTAGCAATTCGTATGATACAATTCTTAGAAATAGAGATTCTCATTAATTTATTTACAAATATGACACAATGTAACAATTCATTCATTAATAATAGTAATAAGTTGAACACAAATCAGTGTGATTCTGTTTGCAAAAGTGAATTGACAATGAATTATGACTCAAGAGTCAATACCCAATTTCAATTGTTATTACCCTTAGCATTGAGCAAATGACCCTGAATTCCCTTTTATAGAAACAAGGGAGCAACAATAGCTTCAGGTCGATTTTCCTAATGTGAAGTCTCTACTACATTGATCCTGTTAAAAAACCAAAGTTCAAAATTGTTACTTTTAACTACTATTACTTTTAAATTTTTACTTTCACATTCTATTTTTTTATTACATCAAGATTATTCTGCCAGTTTGTTTAATAAGCTACATTCTGCATCGCTTGGAAGGTTAATATTTGTCAAGTTATAGTAGATTACCTTCAACCTCGTCAACCATTCATACTTGTTAGATTGACTTGAAAGCAATGATCCTTCCAATACTGCAATCAAATTTGTCAATGGTTTGATGCAGTTTGCAATGCCTTCGTGAGTTGTGTCCTGAGGAAGCTTGCCTAAATCAGTGCTCATTGTCTCCTCACACCTTTTTTTGTAAGCTTCTCTTCCAATGAAATTATTTAATGAGTTACTAGGACTAGGACTCGGCAAACCATGACCTATCATTTCAGTTGTTGTTTGATTCATCTTGGCGAGCTTTATCTCAAATAAGGCAAGAGTTTCCTCTACTTCCTTTAGTTTCTGACAGTTTTGTAAGACAGAGGTTTCTTTTATTGATGCAAGAGCACATTCATTAATTCCCTTGCTTGCCAAATGCCTGTCACTGGTTGTGTTGATTTTTTTCAAAATCTGTTTTGCAGTTTTCTCTCTTTGACAAAATTTTTTGTTTTTGTCAATGTGCTCTTTGAGATTCTCAAAAACATCTCTAAGACTTTCATTCAATTCAAACCAATCACACAGCCTATCACCAGTCACCTTTATTTTCCCCCAAAGGTCTCTTTTTATTTTCTTGACTGTATTTTTCATTTGGTCATTCAAGCTATTTTCGTAAGTTTTCATTGTCTTTTTTTCCTTCTTTAGGTCTTCTCTCAATTCTGACAACTAGTGTTCACTCTATTTTTTTATTTTCTCTGCTTCATCTTCCCACTAGTTTTCTTTCTCTTCCCACTGTTTTTATTTTACCATCTCATCCTCTAATTCTTTGTTTAATTTATTATTTACTTGTGTTGTTCTCTCCAATCTTTTGTATAAATTTACTGAAGAGTCTTTTTCATCCTCTAGTTTTTTATTGCTCTCTTCCAATTTTTCCCTCTCAAATTTTGGTTTTGCCTCCATATGTTCTTGCTGAACAATTGCTTCTTTAGAGGATGAATTTTTTATCCTTTTCTCTAATTCCTTGCACCTGTTATCTACTTCTTTCTCCTTTGCCTTTTCATTTGCTAGGTCTGCCTGTAACTTTTCTATTCTGCCCTAAAGCTTTCCATTTTCTCTCTCCAACTTCATCACTAAACTGTAGACAACTTGGTTGGTCATTTTTGACACATTTATCTTGTCCACATTTTTAATTTTTGATAAATCCATTTGGAGGGTGCTAACTTGAAATTCAGATGGATCTATTTGACTCTCTGGTGGATTGTTATCTCTAGCTGGGGGCATAACAACCATGAACTCCATCATTTCATTCTTTGGGTCATATGTGGGAAATAACCTATTTGATGCAGGTTCTGCATCACAAGTTGCAGCAACTACATCCCTCTTCAATGTCTTAGTATTTTGTCTATTCTTATTTTTTGTTTGTTCAAAGTTCAGTACAAAATCATTGTAACAAAAATCAGGGTTTTCTGACATAATTGAATGTTAGAAAGGTGAAATAGAACTTGCAGCTATGTACAAGCTTCCACCTGTGGTTCTAATAATTGCACCATAAGGATTAGTAGCAGTAACACCCTGACCCATTACAAGTGGAGTATTTGGACTGTTCGGAGGGCTTTGTCCTAAAGGAGTGGCAATTGTTGGACTCATAGTCACAGACACCATTGGCATTGTTGTCATAACCTTTTGCTTCTTTACACTGTCTTGATCTCTAGGATCCACTGATTTCATGTCTATTTGTAATGTCCTTTTCGGATCACTAGTACTACCTATGGCATCCCCACCACTGGTAGTGGCACTTGATTTAGATTGAATCTGAGTGCTTGGCAAAGGTGGAACTGGATTTGAAGCTGGAACAAATGAAGGTGCAAGGGTATGAGACTGAGTAGTACCTTTTTTTTATGAACTTCCAATTATTGGTCCACTACCACTTTTTGGTGGAGCAGGTGTAGAAAATGGATAGCAATTCCCTTCTCCTATGGGACCCAGACCACCCCTACCTGGAAAACCCATTTTTTCTACCATCTCTTCCCCTTTGCCATATTTTTCTTTTGTGGACGCACTGACTTCAGTAGCAATCGTCACAGAATCCCGCCCATCAAAACCAGTATCTTGATCATCACAATCACTATAATCACTATGACGTGCTTGACCAGGATGCTCTACATTCCACAAATCGCTAAATATTTCATCCTCGTCCAGATCATAAAGATCTACAGAGGTTTTTGACTCACCGAGATTCTTCCTCATTTCCCAAAAATCTTTAATTTTGGTTGCATTCCAATTATCATCTTCACATTGAAGCATTATTTTGTTTGAAATAATTTTTGTAGATGGTTTAGCAGCTTGCTAGTAGAAATTGTAGGATGTCTTTTGGTGCTCTTTTACTTTATGATTTTGCAATGCAACAATTTGTGATGACAATTCCTGTATTGAAATATTATTTTCAGCGGCGTATTTCTCCATCTCTTTTTTGACCTCGTCCCAGGACTCCAGGTTTTTAAATTTTTCTATCAATGGAATACTTTCATGTTGACATTTGCTTGCAGAGCTCCCATTCACTCTAAGCTTTGATCCAATTATGTTTAGTGGATCATACTGCCAGTGACTATCAACAGCAAAGCGAAAAATTGAAAAAAAGCCTCTGCCACTTTGAATCCTCTTCTCTCAAATGTGAACCCTCCCAATTTGAAAGGCAAGGAAGGAAATATCATTTTATTTTTCTGACCATTAAAGAGTGCATTTGTGCTCTCCATCTGCCGAACATATTCCAATGCAAAAACCCTCTCAGTAACATGTATTGGAAGTTTGTAGGGTTCTACCACTGAACTGTAAAACCTTAACATAGTGTAGTCTTCCATGAAGTACCAGTCAGCCAATTCTATTTGACTTCCGAGTTGAATGTAATCTCTACAAGACATAGGCAATCTAGGCAATGGAGTGCCTATAATTTTATGATACATAGGTGCAAAAAATAAGTCTACAAAATTGTTATAGTTATTTCTGTTATCACTCATCCTTATCTGAGGTGTCCATTCATATAGTGCATTTTGGACCTGACTTTGAAGCTTGTTTGTCTGAAATATTGTACGATGCTTTGCTAAAAGAAGATAGCACAAGTAGGTTGTGAACCTAAATGTCTTCTGTGAACCTGTTTTAATCATTAGCAATTGTTCTTGCATGCAATGAACAGTGTGCTCAATAAAATTATATTTTACTGGTTCATTTTGACAATGAATCTAAAAAATCATTTCAAGAATGTTGGCACCCACTTCTTTGTTACTATCCAATCCCAAAAAAAATGCTAGCAAGGAAATAATATCCTGAACCCATTGCACAAAAATATCATAATCATAAGGAGGATTATGATCTAGATCCAAACTAGAACTGCTTGTTATTCCTCTGATATATGAATCTTTCCTTTTTGCATCCAAATTTTCATAACTCTCTGCCAGCTTTCCTAGGTCAATGTGCACGTTTGATTTTTGTGCTTCAAACCCTTGGTCCAATAGACTAGAAAATTCAGTCTCTGTTATCGACAAAATTTCCTCCTGAGTATTTTTATTGACAATTTCTTTTCTATTTTCATCATAATTTTGGGCGCAGAGCATGCCAATTTCTGGACAACGGAATACTTGAGGTAACACCATGCGTGTTGACCCAACAAACCATGGTGCAATTTTATTTGTATTTGCCTTTAACATGTTATTAAATGGACAAAATTTTGAAACCTTCATTGGATCTTTACACTTATTTTCAAGTGAAAATCTAATTTCCATGATTCCCTTGTTTCCATGAATAACAGGATCAAAATTATCATGGAATTCATCAGTGAAACCTGGTGTTTTAACCAGTTTATGGAAGTCTATTATCTATGTTTTCTTTATTTTCCCTTTACTTGTACTCTTGGTATTTATTTTCCCATCATGGACCGTGGTATACTAGTGACAGCTACAATTTATAGGCGTGTTTGAAAATTCAACCCTAATTCTACGACTACAATCTAAACAGTAAACCTCTAGAATTGAAAAATTTAAAGGTGGGACATGGGCGTTCAAGATTTTACCCAAAAATTCAATTTGTACATATTGTGAGTGGGCAAAGAACTGAGAGACTCTATTGCATTCCTCAATCCTCAACCTAGAAGCCGTTACCCATAACCCCTTTCTGAATATCCGATTCTCCAATACAATATACTATAATACTAGAAAGAACTGAACATATAAAAACTAAGGTTAAAATTGTACAATAGTGAGTAGTACTGAATCATCAGTCGTGACTTGTCACTCGTGTTAACTTTTACTGTCACTCGTGTTAACTTTTATTGCTTCTCTAGATATCTGAGGTCACTAGGACATGTCTCACTTAATTGTTTGGTCTGCGATCAAATTGAGCTTATTAATAATTAAATGTTAAGTTACTCCAATTATGATTTGAATTAAACTTAGCTTAGTGTACACATGTCATGATTGTGGAATAGGTTTACACTTGTCATCGAATGACACCGATTGAATGAGTCTATATGTGTCATTATTTTGGAATAAGATTGCAAAAATGGGATTTCTTTTGCCTTTCAACCTGAAATACAATGTACATCGTTGATCTCTGCTCATCCAATGGTCGATGGTAGTCACCATCATTTGTAATTATAACAGGTCCCATTTATTTACTTTGAATTATATCTATCAGATGATACCGATTGTGTGAGTGGTCACGAGTCATCCGATTGAATGAGTGTACACGTGTCGTAATTTCAGAATCATATTGCAAAAATGAGATTTATTTTTCCTTTCAGCCTGAAATACACCGTACATTGTAATCGTTGATCTTTTCTCATCCAACGGTCACTGACAGTCACTATCATGTGTGGAAAGTCCCATTTATTTACTTTGAATTATATTTATTGGATGACACCGATTGTGTGAGTGGTCACTTCACCACGTGTCGTCCGATTGAATGAGTGTACAAGTGTCATGATTTCAGAATAGGATTGTAGAAATGGGATTTATTTTACCTTTTGGCCTGAAATAAATCATACATCGTTGATCTCTGCTCATCCAACGGTCTCTAGAAATACAGTTACACATAACACCATAGGCCAAACATTTATTAAATTTAAATAAGATTAAATATTGAAACTGTCTAATATAAAAATAAATAATTAAATTTAAAATATTGCAATCACAAATAACTGTCTAATACTCTAATTATTTATTAATTTATTACTAACCATAATTTATAAAATGCTTTAAACTTTTACAATTCCACATTCGCAGTCGCACACATGACACATAATGATAATTACATTTGTCAT
>MU223373.1:2497407-2517701 GCA_018584345.1 Thuja plicata | reverse complement strand
CTTTCCACAGCATCATTGGGGGCGTAAACATTAATTACACCAAAAGAATGATTATGCAGAGATAGCAAAATCCAGGTTGCACGTTGCATCGGATCAGACCCATGTGCAATAACAGAAGAATGAAGGCGAGGTGCCAGAATAGTAATGACACCACCTTTACCAGCTTCATGCTGAGAAGAAAAGACAATGCCATCCGGCCATATGACACGACAGGCAGAGTTCAGCAGAAACCCAGAAATTTTAACTTCTTGTAGACAAAGCACGTCCAGATTCTGAAGTCTGCGATGAGTATCACGAACATAGTACTTTTTGGAGAGGTTAGTTAGACCTTGCACATTCCAAGACAAAAAAATCATAAAAACTCTTGCAGCGGCTTCTTTGCCTACCTCCAGGGCTATGCGTAGGTCTCGCAGTCCTGATGGTCACACAGATGACCCAAATAAAAGGCGGTTCACCTCAAGTCCCATCTTTTGAAAATCGCCAATAAAATATTTATTTTTCCCATACTTAACGATAGTTAGCCAAAAAAATATTTTTTTTTCAAAAGGCACATAAAATTTGCCAGCACAAATTTTTTTTTTCCCTTCAACAAAAAATCATTCGCTTCATATATTATAATGTATTTACTTCAAAAGAAAAAAATCTACCTCACACAATATATATTTTCCCCACATTAATGTATTATTCACTAGGATTTTATGGAACTTTCATTGGGCAGGGAAAAAATTGCCTTTGCCTTTATATTATTTTCCTAATTTGGAAAAAAAATTTGCCATCATCAAGAAAACTTTTCCCCTAAATTAATGTGTGATTCGCTAGGATTTTACACTTTTTCCTAGGAGGGGGTTTCTTAAAGTTATCCCTGTCCTTCACTTTATTCACTAGAAATACAAGTGACTCTTTTTCTACTGATATGATCTATTTCAACTTGTTAGTTTGTTTCTTCTCATATTCTTTCATTGTCAACTTCATAGGTGCATTCTCCAAGTTAGGTACTTTATCATAAACAACCTTGACCAATATTCCTAGTTCATCAATAGGATTATCTTGTTTTTCATATCCCACATTAGGTACTAAATTCCTAATGATGTTTTTGGATCCTTTTAGTATTATGACCTTCTTTTTATTTCCATTCAATCTATCCCTTTCTGCTTTCTCCTTAAGTTTATTAGATATTTTCAATAGCTCTTTAGGTCTCATTTGAGTAATATGAATAGTTGTTTGCATTTATTCATCTTCAGATTCTTCTCCATCTTCTTCCTTAGAACTAGTTGGATTCTTTGTTTTTCTCTTTTTCACTGTTCTACCTTCACTAGTTAGATTTAGTTTCCTCTTCACTAAAAATATACCTTCATCAGCCTTTTATTCTTTTACTTCCTCAACAATATGTTCTTTCGGTGCTTCAACATCAGTTTGAGTATCAATGTTCTATGTCTTCTCTGGGATATCAAAGATAACATTATCTATGACATAATTAATCTCTCATTTGTTGTCTCTTGTGCTTTTATTTTCTCTTCAACTGATTTGTCTTCATCAATAGTATCAGACTTTACAAAAAATTTCAAAAAATCCACTATCTCATCTCTTACCGATTGAGTTTCTCCAATGAGAATTATTGTAACTTTTTTCCTTGTCTTATATTCTTCTCTCATTGCTTCAACTATCAACTCTATCTATCTGGTAGATAGTTCAGGTTGTAAAAGTGCAAGTTCTTGTTCCATTATTACTCTGTCAATCTTCAAAGCTTCTCTCCATCTTTCATCAACTGCCTTGAACAGTTCCTTAGGTACTGCCTTGTATAATTTATTTTGTGCTTTGCAAAAAGTATGTAGACTTTCTACAACTACATCTTCTATCTTTATTTTCTCTTCACTATCAAATTTATCAAAGTGAGTCCACACTTATGCCATTCTTCCTTATTCTTTAATGTCTTTAACAATGTTGTCAAGAATAACATTATTGTCAATTTTATCAATTTCCACAGTAGTAGAATTATTATCACTAGCTTACAATTCCTTTTGGTCCTTCTTAGAATTAGGTTCAACTTTTCTTCTCCAGCCTTTTCCTTACCTCCTTTCTTACTCTTTGACTCTTTATAACCTGATGTCATAGCTTTCTTTCTTCTATAAGTTTTTTGAATAGTCTCAGGTGTCTCCTTTTCTGGCTTAGTCTTAATAGGAGTAGTAGAATTAGATGTAGCTTGTTTCAATAATGAACTCCTTGTGACTCTCTAGGGTGTAATCTCTTCAACATCAACTTCAGTATCCTTGACTTCTGTAGTAGATGTGCTTTCTTCCTCACTCTCCATTTTCTTTCTAAGTTTTATCATCATTTCAGGTGTTATGCCACTCCTTTTGGCTATATTGTCAATTTGTGTCCTAATATTTCATTGGATTACCGGTGCTCTCAATTCACTATGAATTTTTAATGATGACTCTTCATAGGTTCCAAACCTAGGTGTTGAAGTATCAATTGGTTTTGACAAAAGAAAATCAGCATGAATAGTTACTAAATCACCATCAACTTCATAACCCATAGCAGGTATCCAACATGTTCTAGGTTTCACTACTTGCAACATAAATGTATCTATATCTACTAGAAAACATATATCATCTTTATACTTCTCAACAATACCAGTTGAGATTCTCTCTCTTAAGTGATTTTTCCCTTGAAAATATTTACAGTAACCCCACATGACCGAATTAAAATCATTTCCTAAATTCCTTATGCATTGCTTAATCTAAATTACTACTGGTCTATCCTTTGACCATGTCATAGAACCTATTCCAAGAAAATGATTCTGTAGGTAAAGGAACATACATACCATGAGTTATCCATATTTGAATGAATGCTTCTTATCTTTCTTGATCTTCTCCGTGTTCATAGAGAATTGACTCCTCAACATCTCACAAAGATCATATTTTGAATCTTCCTTCACCATTATGTATGTAACATGAATATCTCCACCATGTATTCTATTCAATCGACTAGACTAGTATACTTTGTATCCTATCACCATTGAAGTGAATCTCACTTCCTTGTCAATTATATCCTTGATAGTCATGGCTCAGTGATCCTATTTGGATTTGGTTAAGCAAGTAACCAAATTTGCAGCAATAGTTTGTAGAGTTGGTGCTTCACCGGTTGCACAAAATCCAGTAACTCTATTGATTAACTCCTTTGTAATATTGTGTGGCTTGTCCAGCCAAATGAATTGATCATGCACTCTACTCAATACATATCTTATCCATTTTGGATGAAAATCATCAGGTCTCTCAACCACATATGTGAAACCTTTATGTACCAAATGCATATGCTCATCTTTCACCTTCACATCATCGCTCAAAGTAACGAATTCATTATAGATGTCATCAGCTCCAAGTTATTCCATCTTGAAGTGGATGAAAGAAAAAATGTCTTTAGTCAACAATACACTATAGGGTATCAAAGATAGGGCACCCATTGGATCATTTTCATTTGCCTTCATCGGGTGTAACTGGAATACAGGTCTTGGCTCATCAATGATGTTGACCAAAATTGGAGTATCCATAATGTCAACAATTATCATCAGTAACAACTATTCTTGTAAAGATCTTTGTAATTTAATATATAACCTCGACTTCATCGATTGGTGTTCTTTGATAACTGATAGAATTTTCTGCGCAAAATCTCATTCCACAAATACAAATAATTCTTTCTATATAATGTAATCAAATGCTCTTCAGTAAACTTTGATAGAATGTAAAGTGATAAATGAGTTTACTTTCTTATCTTTATAACATTTGAGAATGTAGTCGTTAGACATAATAGTCAAATAGTCCTTTCCGCCGACCACAACAGTTAAAACATAACACTTGTTATATACACACAAATGCTTTATCTTCACTAACCATCATTAACTCAAAAATAGGCATCTCAAAATACGTATGAATCTTACCACTCATGATTTTAGGGGATCGATAAATGATTTGATTATAAGTGCTCCCCCTAAAAAAATAAAGTGCTTAGTTCACCAATGGATTCTCCACATTTCCTAGACTTGTGGATTTCTCAGTTAACTCTAACGAATTCAATTACCCTTTCCTCACCCATGTCTTCATCATATCATTTCTTACTTCATCAACATTAACAATTTCCTTTCCTTTATCATTTTCATCATTGTTCACAAGTTGACCTCTAGTATACTTTCTTGCTCTACATGTCCTAGCAAGACGACCAACCTTGTTATAGATATAAATGACCATAAATGTTGGATTATAGGGTCTAGCATTGTCTCTTAATGACCTTAATCTGCAATTCACAACCACATGTCAATAGTTGTGACAATTTGAACAATTAACACTAATTGATTACCCTTGATTGATAGGTCTCTGACTGTTGTAATCATATGACCACTGGTTGTTTATTCTCACCATGCACTCATTAGCTATATGTCCAAACTTGTTGCAATAGTAACAAATCCATGAAATGCATTAATCTAGAACTGTAATTATAAGTTCTACCATATGACTTTTATGATCTAGCAGTAGAACCTCTAGGTCTAACATTTGGACCAATAGGTTTAAACCAACATGCATTAACAATATGACCTTCCTTATGACAATTAAAATATACCAGTTTATACCTTATCTTGCCAGTGTTCTTGTTCACCTTGGGTGATGATTTTCTTCCTACATTGATGTCCTTAGTTCCAGAAGATTCACCAACTTTTGAGTTTGAAAAACCTAGACCTTGTTTCTCTACATTCATCCTCTATCTTCCAAGTTGTTCATCAAGTTTAGCAGAACTCTTTCTGAATTTACCTAGCAGATTGTTTGCAGCTTTTAACTCTTCTTTTATCTTTTCATTCTCTTTCCTTATTCCCTCATTATCTCTTTCAATATCATCTTTTTCTTCATTTGTATCATGTAGGTGTTCCTACAATATAGAAACCTCTTGCTCCGATCTAAATAGTTGCTCCAACTTTTTTGTTAGGGTTTCATATTTAGCCTTTAGGGAATCTTCAAGAATTTTCTTGGCATCCTCAGAAACTCTTCTTCTTTCAAGTTCTTCAACCATGCTGACATAATGACTTTCAAGTTCTCTTTTCAGATTTTCCACTTCTCTTTTGAATCCATTATTTTTATTCATCAAATCTACAAGTGCTTCCTCTAATTCTTCATAAAAAATACCCTCAGATAGTTGTTCAATGTGGTCTTGACTTTCACTCAATTACTTAGAAAGATCTCTTCTCTTACCAAGGGAATGCCTCAGGTTTTCCTTCAATTTATTGATAACTTTTCTTGCATCCTCAAGTTGCTTTTCATACTTGTATTTATCCAAGTTAACTTATAGGGATCTTTTCCCCAAGCGGTTAGGCTTAATATCAAGAGGACCTATGCTCTGATACCAATTATTCAAAATCTTATGACTGAGAGGGGGGTGTATCAGTACAAATAGGTAATGAACAAATTCAACCACTGATATGATTATTTGCACTATTAACTTCCAAACCATAAAACATATAACTGGAATAAACAAATAACAATAAAAATATCAAGCATCCATAACCTTAACACACATATCATAGATATTTTATTGTGGAACCCCTTGTAAGAGGGAAAAAACCACGATGGGGATGACACCCACAAGCCCAATACTACAGTGAATGAATTTCCCCTGTTAGGAGCTACAAATACCCTTTCTGAGGGTTCACCCTATTAAGAGTGATTAGTACACTATTAGGAGTACAATAAGATAAGTTATGATATACCTCGATAGAGGATTTAAAATCTCAATAAAGAAGCTACCTTGTTAAAGGATTTACAAATAAGAACCTATTAAAGTTCACCCTGTTAGGGGATGTAACCTGTTGCAACTGTTGGGGAACAACAAGATATGTTGATCTATAGATTGACATTGATTTCCTATCAAATCCTTTCTACTCCTTTCCTTCCTGATGCTATACTGATCTTTTCTCCTTTAATTCATGACTAACCAGTCTGAAAATATGTTCGCAACCCTAAATCAAATGATTTAGTGCTCCTTATATAGATTGTCATTAGGTCACACAAGAACTAGAACTTTCCACCACAGTTGGCTTGAAATATTAGCCAACCTCCTTGAAATCAACATCAACAACATCCAATATATCATCCTTAAATGTATTACCAATATTAAAATTAATATGTTGGCCTCAAATCCACCGCCTTAATCAAATTAATATGAAACTCTGATCGGTGATCAGATAGGTAAATTGCCTTCTTACTCAAAACATAATTCATTCAAATCTTGAGATAAACTATTGTGGTAGGAATTATGGATTCCACATACCATAATATACTATATCTCTTCTCGTAACATCTAAATCTTTTCTCAACTTGATCACTACCACAATCTGTGTCTGATAATGTTCTTCTTGAACACCAGTCAACATACATAGTTGATCTTACCTTTATCGATCATGTACAGATCTTACTGATCACTGTAATCATGATAACTGAATACATTGCTATCAAGGGCAACCAATTATGCATCTACTCATGACTACTTTGCATATATCCTCCAAAACTATCATCATGCCAATAGCTCTAGCCACTGAAAATTGTCTTTTAATACCATGTTTCTCACAAAAATTCTCAAATTCATCAAAAGTAAACTCTCCTCTTTTATCAGATCTCAAACATTTAATCTTTCTACCACATTCATTCTCAACTCTTACTTTAAAAATCTTGAATTTCTCAAATGCTTCTGATTTCTCTTTTAGAAATGTAACCCAAGAAAATTTAGAATAATCATCAATAAAAAGTATGAAATATGTCTCACCTTTTAGGCTTCTTGTTCTAGTAGGACCACATAGGTCGGTGTGCACAAGATCCAACAAACCGGTAGAAAAATGATCATTTTCCTTGAATGACTCTCTTATTTTATTTCATTTTTGACATCCTTTACATATAATATTGTTTATTTTACATAGTCTAGGTAAGTCTCTCACTGCACATGATGAATTTATTCTTACCAAATTATCAAAATTGATGTAAAACATCTTCTAGTGCCAAAGCCAATTGTCATCAATCTGCGATAGTAAACATCCTTTTGTGTCTTCTTCAAGTTGATACATGTTCCTTCCTTTCCTTCTGCCAACTATAATCACCATTCCAGATCTCTTTCGAATCTCACAACCTTCATTCTTGAACACAAAATCATAGCCATTCTCACACATCTGTCCAACACTCAAAGGATTATGACACACACCCTTCACATAATAAACCTTGCCAGTGTCATTCTTCCCATCAAAAGCAATAGAACCTCTACCAATAATATATGATGCCTTATCATCACCAAATCTAATAGGACCACCATCATATTTCTAAAGTATTAAAAATTTGCTTTTATCACCATTCATATGATTTGAACAACCTTCATCAATCAACCATTCTTTTTTGTTCCTTCTAAGATACAAAGAAGTCTTAGAATTATCATCAATTTCTGGATAAATGTTAGAAATATCAAATCCAAGTTTTTATTCTTCTTCAACATAAAACAAACAATGCTCTAGTATTTCTGACTCATCATATGAAATAATAGCATCTTCATTAACATAGTGAGTTTTCTTATTGAGCTTCTTAAACTTTTGTTTAGGACCTTTCTCCAGACACCTAGTAGCCAAATGACTAATCTTTCCGCATCTAAAACATTTAAGGGGTAACATACCTTTGTATTTTCTAGTACCTTTCTTCAGCTTTATTGCAAAGTCCACTTCCATCTCATCTGAGTCTTCATCTTCCAAATCTTCCTCTATCTTTGTGGCTTTAAACACTATCTCATATATGCTCTTGTCTTTTTTATATTTTCTCATCTCAAACGTTGTTAGGGTGTCAAACAATATTCTTTGGTAAACTTTTTTCAGATCATAAACTTCCTCAATTGTCAAGATCTTGTCATTGTAGCTTTCTAATATGGACATCAATATCTTTTACATGACATCTTCATCAGTGATATTTCCTCCTTGATTATTGACTTAATTTACTACATTGTCAACCCTCTGAAAAAATAGCTTCTAATATCTTCACCTTCTTCCATTCTTAGATTCTCATAATGACACTTAGTTGTTAGCTTCCTAAACAACTTAACTCTACCATTGGCTTTATAAATCTCTTTTAAAATTTCCCAAACTTCATAGGTAGTCTTCAATGAAATAACCTCAGCTAACTCAGTTTTTGATAAAGCACTGAGAATTTTGTACCTTGCCTTTTCATTCTCCTCATAGGATATGATTCCATCTTGAGTTTTGATGCCATACTAAGGAACAACATACTTCATCTCCACATTCTTCTAGGTAGTGTAACTGATCGAGATCATGTATCCTCTCATCTTCTCTTTCCATGAACTATATTCAAATCCATAAAACATAGGAATGTTCAGTTTATGTGCCATCAGATCTACCTCAAGCAGTAAAGCTCTCTTCAAGGAACCAAAGATATGATACCAATTATTGAACATGTCAAATAACTGAGAGGGGGGGTGAATTAGTTATTCACATACAATTTTCTTTACTTATGTTAATATGGTAAATACTTAAACCAATCATAATCTGATAAAACATGAAAGCACAAAAATATCAACATAATGAACACTAGGATTTACGTGGAAACCCAAACTAGGAAAAACCACAAAGAAAATAATTCTCATAAAATGAATATCGGTTAAGGTGACACCATTTAAGGTGATGTATACAAGGGCTCACTACTAATTTTCTCATTTTTGTTTGGATCACTATTGATTAGGCTAACTACCTAGAAAATAAGAAAGGCTAACTTCTAGTAAATAGGCTCACTACCAACACAATCTTACTGCAAGAATATAAGAAATGAAAGTTAAATCTACCACTCAAGTCACTATCATTGATACTCTGTAATATAGAAATGATATAATAGTCTACTACTGATTGCATCAACTTGCATATACATTAACACACATATCTTCCCTTGTCAGATTCACATTCACTTTGCATATACTTGCAATAAAGCATGCATACTTCAACAAGTAAATTCATCACTTTGATATACCATCTCATGCCAACAACAAGGTCAACCTAATCCAATTTCAAATAGGTCATGCCGAAACATTCTTGTGGTGGTAAGGAATGAAATGTGGACCACCTCACTCAATACAACATGGCTTGCACATAACAACACACTACAACATCATTGAGATCTTTGGTACCAATAAATATGATCTATACTTTACAAATTCATCAACCAAAGCACAATGAAAACTTCTAAGATGGGACCGAAGCCAAATCAATGATCCATAATATGTTGCATAAAAAATAGAACTAGTGTCAATATGGATAAGAGTAAATATTGAAAGCACATAATCTGGTGCACACTTCAACCAAAGCACTAAAACAACCAATCCTCATCTATGAATATGATATGTTGATATAAATGACAACCATTAATGACAAAAAATTTATAGCATCAACTTCACATTCTAATAGTATTATCCCTTGTGCAATTATATGTGTTCCTTTTGATGAACCATAACTGATTGAATGTTTGAAGATGTTAAGTTGATCACCGAAATGCAGAAAGATAATTCAAGACATTAAATTAGTTAATGAATTGTATTTTCATTGATGTCAAATTGATATAATCTGATTGGTTATATACAAAGTTTCAAAGACTTTAGAGAACTAGAAAGATAAAGGTTATGCTTTTAGTAATGCATAAAAGATCAGTATTCACAAAGTGACAACAAAAACTGACAAGTAGTGCACCCCGATGGATAGAGAACCCCGAGAGGAAAGTCATAGTGATGCTCAAGAAAGAAACCTGACAAGCATTACTGACGAGAAGAATCAAAATAATTACCGATGAGAAGAACTTCACAGTAATGCGTGACAGACAGACAACCTTGACAGAGATGCCCGAAGAAAACTAAAGTGTTGACCGAAGCTAACAAGAGTTAAAACACCAAAAGGAACTGAAGTTCAGAAATGGAAAAAGACTTAGCTGGCAAGAGCTAAAGAAGGAGTTAACTGGTTGTTAATACTTTTTTCATCGACAAGTTAAAGCCAAAGATAAGTGAAATATTTAAAGCTATTTTATTCCAGTTGTCAAGGAGAAATCTACGAGATAAAACTGAAGTAAAGCTTTAAAGCAAGATTGGCTAGAATTATAGATCACACCAAGAACAAGAAAGTCAAGAACTTAGAAATGGTGATATCATGTCTATAAAGAGACAATCTAATTCATTATAAATTAGGGGTGGATAGAGAAAGAGGATGGTGAAGAGAAACTGGTGAAGAACAACTTCATATAGTCCTGATCAATCAAGCTAAGGAAAGAGCTAAAGATTTCTACGGACACTAAGCAACAGAGAAGCACATCACCATCGAGAAAAAAGAAGTGGAGAAAAGGTATTGATCATAAAGGTATTATGAGCTTACAATATAGCTGAAAATCTGCATGTCTATAGTTGTACATGTGAACAAATCATTTACTATTTCAATTTAACCATTGGATCAGAAAGTCTCTTAACCGAGCAGTACTTAACAATCCTTTCTATATTGAGATACATCCCAAGGAGTATCAAAAATTTTGATCACAGAGATAGCATGAGATTCCAGATACCATTTGACAAACTACACTGGGTTTGGTCATAGAAGGTAGCATAGAGATACCCAATATCAAGTGACAAACTATTCTATTTAAATCCTCTAACAAGGTCACACCTAACAATGTGTTTGTAACCTTTAACAGTGTTGGCTCTTCATTGAGCTCACTTCAGAAGAGTGAAAATTTTGGGTTACCAGTCCCAAGTGGTTTTTCCCTTTACAGGGTTTCCATGTTAAAAATCCATGTGTCAATGTGTTTATGAGTCATTACTTTAGTGTTTTGCATTACACATAACTAATATGGATTGATTGGTATACACTAAGAAATTTACTGTATTTCGGTAAATGAAAGATTGCTAATCGGTAAACAGCAAGAATAAGGTTTAATAGTGAACTCCGAGCAGTAGTTATTTGTTAAGATTATTTGAAGGCATTCATCTTGTAGGACTGAAGATAACTAGAGGCTTAATAATGTGGTGCCAAGTTTTTGGGTTGATTTATTGGAATATTTTTTAGGCCACTCATTCACCCCCCCCCCCCCCCCCCCCCTTCTCACAGTTATTCTAGCACCTTTGGGTATCTTTATGTTTGGTTATTTGTGTCATGTGTATACCCTTGTTATGTTTGCTTTTATTTGTGTGTGTGGGCATGATGCTTATCTCCTACCTCAGAGGGGTGGGCCTCAAGTTTTCACATGATTGGGTGGTAAATATCTTTCCATCAAGGTTCATGGCCTTCCATATGGACTCTGCATATCTTTTGTACCTTTGTTTCAACATCCTGGCAAAAATCCATTATTGTATTTTATATCATGTGATGTATTGTGGACTTTGATATTTTGAACATGAACTCTTGTAAAATAATTGTAAATATGTTGTATACATGTATGGATTTTTAATGATATGTATTATTTAGAATCGGTAGACTAAATATGTATTGGTTATTATCGTTATGTAATGGTTTTATATCATATGGATTTATGAATTTGATAAATGAATGAAAGTAGTGTTATTAATATGATGTTTCTTTCTTATGTTTTAAATTGTTTATATGTTTATGTGTTGCTTGGTAGCAACATCAAGGAACCTAGGAGGATATAGTATTTTTAGTGCAATGTTTTAAAATGTTAGGTGATTGTAAATGTTAATTGTAATAATTTAAGTTCTATTTTTTTGTGTCATATTTATAGTATTCATGTTGTCCTCTTGGGTTCTCTGGAGGGGCATTACATAAAAATTTTAACGATTGGAGATCTTGGCATCCTCAAAGCTTGTGTGGGTTGGGGATGTTGTCATCCCCAAAAAATTTCAAGGATTGAGGATTTTGGCATTCCTGAAATTTTTGAGATTCAAAGATGTTGGCATCCCTAAAACTTTTCAAAGGTCAAGGATGTTGGCATCCCCAAAACTTTTGTTGGTTGGGGATTTTGGCATCCCTAAAACTTTTGAGGGTGATGGATATTGGCATCCTTGAAACCTTTTGAGGGAAAAGGATGTTGGCATCCTCAAAAATTTTAAGGACTAGGGATATTGGCATCCTTGAAACTTTTTGGGGATCAAGGATGTTGAATCACTACTTGATTTCTTTGATCCCTCAAAATTTGAAAGCCCGTAAAGAAACAAAACAAAGAGAAACAAAAGGAAATAAACAAGGAACAAAAAGAAGAGAAAGCAAAGAGAAAAAGGGGGTCCCCACTTGGTCAACTGATCAAGTGGGGTTTGAGTTGTGAGGCACAAGAGTGATAATGGGACTTGAAATTGAATCACCAATTGATGCAAAAAAAAGTCTAAATGGTTTTTGTTGAGTCCCAAAACCATTGTTTTTCTTCCTAGAACAAAATATCACTAACAAGGCTAGGGTTGTTGTCATTCAAGTATAATTTTCTCACCAACAAACTATGAATGGTTAAAATCCCCAACTCTACAAGAGTTGGTTATATCTCCTTCACTTTGATCTTATGTTACACTAAAGAGTCTATTTCCAAGGGTATAACTTCATGGGTATTAAAATCACACAAAATATACAATCAAGAAATAATTGTGACCAAACCTAGCTTGATGTCTTGGTCCCAAATTCTATCAGTGAAATAAGAAACAAATATCTACATATAACCCCTATATAGCTTATATAATTTTTCACATATACTTTGGAAGAAATGGAATCTATTAACAACTCACTAGTGATGTTTTCCTTGGTTATATCACTGGGGTATAAATTGCCAAAAACTATTCACACTAATATATTAATTATTAATTCTCTAATTTGAATGGTTATAAGCTTAGAGTGTGGTTCCAAAATGAAGTTATCTATTCAAAAATATAGTCATAATTCATAAGGAGAACAAAATTGAATCAAAGAACACATAACTATATGTTTACGTACAAAAAAAATATGAAAATTATAACGCATAATACTTATTGATCTATGTATAGCTATACACATCCATACATAATACAAGAAAGATTATTACAAAGCATTAATACACTCATCTAACTCAATATTACATTCATGTCAACAAATGTAACTAGGGAAAATCCCTAGTTCTGTTTGAAAAGATTTCTTAGATATAGATATTCTTCCCTAGAGACATTCATCTTTGTCTTCTTCTAACAAAGACCCTAAGACTCATTAAAATCAAGGAAAAGATTTAAGGAAAAAGGTTAAGTGTTCCTATTACAATAAACATGGGCATGATGAGCATCTATGCATGAAAATATAGATTGACCACCACACACATCTTCTTGAGAACAACAAAAAAGGGATCATCGAGTCTCTATCTTCATCAAACTAAGATACTTTTAAGGAATACGACAAAGGTCATAATGTTAGGACAAGTAAAAATAAAAGAAAACCACTATGTTGTTCTATATTCTTTGACTAGGGAGATGACTTCTAGATTATAGAGCTTCTCTTCATATGGCTTCTTCAAAGAGAGCCTTTGTTATGACACATATTTTGATGGGTAATAATACATATAAAAATATAATTTCGAAGGGATCTATTGATACCAAGGATGGAAATTTCAGTGATGTATTATGTGTACGTTATTTTGTCCAATAGTCTTCTTTTCATGTATCAAATTTCTCATGGAAGACCAAGGAAGACTAAAATTTATTTGTGATCTAGTTATTATTAGATATTTGGAGAGTAGAGAGATTATTATTATTGGGATGGTTGATCATGCATTTTAGTAATACAATTTTTTTAGGTTTGTTCCTAATGATGACTCTTATCCTTTGGATGATGATCACACTTCTAGTGTGGACTTGATTTTGAGGTGATTTTTGGTTACTTGAACTTGGGTATCCTCACAAATTATGTAGTTATTGAACCTTGGATTTCATCTTCCCCATATATTATTTCCACACTAAAGTTCAATGTTTCTTCTTTGAGAACATCTAGAGATCCTTCACAACATGACATGCATATTCTTTCAAATACAACTTAGCGGGACCATTTCTTGACAACTATTTCAGATTTGTTTGTGGAATCTCATATTGCAAATTTGGAAGACATTATTGAAATGTATTCATGTTCTCTTTGATGAGGTTTTTCCTTCTTCATTTCTTGTAAGAGAATATTCAAACCCTCCTATTCACTCTCCACATGATCATTTATAGCAGTTTGACATGAGTGTGGATACTTTGGAGCAACATTTGGAGGATATATTTGAATCTCTCGATCTTGCTCTACATTCTTATCTACTAGATTCTAGATTTTAATCTCATTAGTGTGGCCTATAACACTTGGCTTGGTAGTGAGAACTTTTAGCATCGACATGGGGACACTTGAGTAGAGTTCTAGGGATTTATACATTTTGATCATTTTTCTTATATTCATTTTGAGAATAGAAAGATATCTTGTATACACCTTTTTTTTAATTCCTTCCTAAGGGGAGAAATGTTGTTCGCTGATCATGTACCATATTCTGCATCTAGTTTTAAGCATCTACCATTGATATATATATTACATTGTTGAGGGTGGGGGGAGAGGGCGATGGGGGCACATACTTCATTTTTGCAAAAGGAGCTTATTTTTCTTTGTTGGGGCGGAGGTGGGGGGTGGGGGTGTGGTAGGGTGGGGGGTTTTTTTCTATGTACATGGGTACCTCATTAATCTTATTTTTTGGGATCCATCATCATGTCACCCATGTAAACTACACTTAAGGGTGGTGTTAGTGTAGGTTTATAATTTTCTTTTGGGGTATTTATTTTCCCTTAGCCAGGTTTTTCCTACACTTTTATTTAGCTTTCTTAGGTTAATAAATTGAGTTAAATCAATTAACTATTAGGAGATAATGTGTTGTGGTGCCACCATCCTAAATGGAGGAGCATTACCTATTTTGATCACTTTATTTAGTATTGGTGGTTACTCCCTATTGGTTGGATTTGTCACCTCCATATTTTCCCTCATTCTATATAAACTTAGTACCAAGATTATATTCTTTTGTTTACATTGTGATGTTCTTGCATGTATTGACATTCATGTATATTGATGTATACAATGATCATTTTGTAGCTTCTCCTTGAGATCCTAATGTACAATCTTGTCATCTTGACATTTGCACATCTCTTGGGTTCATGGGTCTATAACTATATTACTTGATTTATAGTTTAATAGCTTATTTTTCTCATAGGAAGATCTTGGTTATTCATTTGTTTTAGATTTATAATAGAGGGGTGACTTTATAGATTATATAGTTGTAGGAAAAGTAGTTTGAAGTGTTAGATGTTTCTAGTCACAACATCATTCATACCCATAATATTTATATTGTTTGCTTTGTAACATATTCATTGTTATTTATGAATAGAAGTAGCACACAATTGCTAAAGTCTCCCACTTGCATTGTTTGATTGTATTTTTGGTATACTATTCTTTTATTTTCCATTGCATAGTCTACAAACATGTCTTTCTCAAGGTAGACTTGTCCACAAATCACTTGAGATTTGGACCACTATTCAAATAATCTATGGAAAATATATAATTAACTCAAGACAAGGAATATAGAATAGGCATTATGATTGAAAATAATACAAAAGACAAAAGAACATAATTCAAATAAAGAAAACAAAGATGTTATAAATTTGATGAAGCTATGCAATGACAAATGTTGCTAGTTGATTCACCAATTTGATGTGTGATTTCAAACATAACACTTCTAAATTAACAAACTCTATTTATCATAGGTCACTTTTATGATTGCAAATCTAAATCTACATGGTCAAATCTAAACTTTATTAAACTTTAAATTCTAAAACATGTTTGCCTCTATGTTTACAATTATGACAGAGGGGTGGTGTTTATAGACATTGTTTAGGAGCTTGCTAGACACAAAACATTCTATTTGGATCAAAATTTCTATTATTGAGTCAATAGTATGGAATAATGACTAACACAACATGCAAGCATGTAACGATGCCTATAAATGATGATAATGATTTAGCATGTACAAATTAACACGTTTCTTGTTCAAGTTGATTAATAATAACTAGTTAGAAGTTATTGTCTTGGGCTTATATTTAAATTTGAATTTTTAAAGCTTTGGGATCTTCTTTGCTCCTACACAACAAACTTTAATTTAACTATATAATTGTAGTCACAACTTTATATAAAAAATGAATAAACTAAATGTTAGAAATAGTTTTTAAGGTATAAAGAAAAGTGACTATGCAACCAACAAATGCACCTGCCTCCCATATACTTTAAATACTTATGTTTTACATCTATTTAAATACTTATGTTCTACATCTATTTAAATGAGGTGCATTCTACTTCCCAATAAAAAGTGTAGCATTTGTAAATTTTGATGAAATAGAACATATACATTATTTAGAAAAAAAAACTTTTAATTTGGAATTGGCTCAATTATGTAACGACATATTTGGCTCATAAATAAATAGATAAACCAAAAATTAGAACTGATTTTTGAACATGTGTACTTATATAATTAGATAAGGATTGAACTATTTGTTCTTTTCAAGCTAAACTTCATGGAAGTCATGATGAAATAGAATGTGTATGTTACTTAAAAACACATCTAAAAGGAGGCTTTCTAATTAAATCCTCCTAATTAACTTGATTAACAATCCTCATTTGAGATCAATGAAAGCATTAGTTACATATACATGAAGAGCATTGAAGAACCCTCATTTTGCATGACTACACTTTTCTACACTTTTCTCGGGATCTCCTTTTAAGGATTAGTATCCGTGTGAGTGTTGTAAGGATCTTGCAATGGGGCTGATTTTTCAGGAATATCTTCAAGGACCCAGGATTTTCAAGTGCAGCAATTGCAAGGCACATTCTGCTGCTCATGATCAGATTTTCTCAAAGAATTTTCATGGGCGCTTTGGGAGGGCGTATCTATTCAACCATGTGTAAGTTCAATTTCTTTTCCCCATTTTAACAAATACCCATTTGATGTTTTTCTCTTTTTACCGGAATGTTTTTGAGTAGGCTTGAATTTTGAATTTGTGGAATCCCTTATCCAATGCACTTTTATTCAGTCTTCATTAGATCATGGATTCAAGACTGGGAATTTGATTCAATTTTTGTCTAGAACCTGTTGGAATGATTGTCGCGTTCAAAGTAGGTTCTTTTGTTTCTATATTAAAACTTGTAAGGTCTATAGTCATGCACCTGTTACATGAGGACGGTTTGCATGGTTTTGTTAGAAGAAACTTTCCTTAATGTTTAATTTTTTAATGAAAAAAGTTAGGTAATATCTATTTGTTTTCATATAATTTGGTTAAAATTGGTAAGTCGCTCTGCTGAACCAGGGCGGACAGTACCTTCTGGCTTAGATGCTATGAACAGGGGGCATATTGATTCCATCCAATTCACCCGTGCCAAGCCTAATTTTTTGTTGTAAGTTACATCCAGAATTAGATGCATATTGTTACTCAGTATCAAACATAAAAATGTCTTCTGGGGGTTTGAATCTGGCTATATGCTATTAAACTTCATTGATTTACCTATTAGCTCATCTCTACTGAATATCAAGTTACTGTTACCAAAGTT
This sequence comes from Thuja plicata, assembly GCA_018584345.1. Lineage (NCBI taxonomy): Eukaryota > Viridiplantae > Streptophyta > Pinopsida > Cupressales > Cupressaceae > Thuja > Thuja plicata. The sequence continues at coordinate 2,500,081 of MU223373.1, read as the reverse complement.
TTATCAGTTGGTGAAGACAGAAGAATTATAATAACTCAAAAATAATTCATCTGTCAAGATACAGGATTCATTTATGCAGCACTATTTATGGGCTTGTTTTTAGACAGCATAAACATTCCCATCAGTTGCATTCAAGGTAAATGTGACTTGTTACTTTTAGGTATCATCTTATGTAGCACGTCTTTTGGACATTTGAGAACTTTGTGGGAACACATGATTTATTGTCTAAATTTTGTACCCCTTAGGTTTCATTGTCGTGACCAAGTATAGGAGCAAACTGAACCTAGCCAATCCTCATGCATAGTAGGTAGAAGATGCTCAATTCAGATTGAGATATCCTTTGTGACCTGTCGTCTGAATTGAGTTATAGGCTGCCTTGTTGCAATGTGAGGATTTGAATTTGGGCCACTGTTTTATAAAGGCCCCCTTTAAATAAGTACATCACAACCATTGATGGTGTAGATGCAAAAACTTCTGAACATCAGAATTATAATTTGAATGGTATTCGATCCATGTGTCTTATCAATTATCTCAAGATGACCTCTATGAGTGGTCACAACACGAATGAAATATCGACTCATGTATTCTAGAAATAATTTATTATTAATATTTTTTTGATTGATAAACTACTGCTTAATGGGGCTGCACCCTGATATTGATTCAAAAAAGCATTGCATCCACATTTTGAGTTTTCAATTACAACTCATTATTGCTCCCTGCTATGGAGCCAACATCTATACTAATCTCCTAAGAGGCAATAGGCCACTACATCTCAACAAATCTATGTACCAAAAAATAATATAAGGAACCCCAATAATAGGATACCAGAAAACAATATTAAGATTTTTGCACCAGATTTGGAATTGTAGCGGAGAAGCATATTGAAGTAGGTCTTATTTTTCTTCTTTTTCCCGTTGCACTAATGTCTAATTCTCTCCAGCACCGTTACCTTTCCTTGAATCGTTTGGAGAAACCCCACCCCTGAGGCGCACCCTGGAAGAACATTCTGCAATCCCTCCCAGCTCCGTCAGAGGAGAAGGAGAGTCAACAACCTTATCGTTTTCCTTTCTAGAAGGTGATATAGTAAAATCCCTCCATCAGGTAGCCTCGGTATCCTTCGTGTTTGGAGCAATAGGCAGCCAAATGACCAACACTAAAAACATCTACAACAATGAAAGGGAATATTTTCATAATTCTGATTCCAACATGTACTTGTGGTGATCAGGGAGAGCTTTGTAGGGAGATCTTTGGTGATATCAATCTCCACCAAAATGCGAGCGTAAATTGTGCGCAAATAATTAGAGGACCCTTCGTCAACCTCTAAAATTTCTCCAAAGAGTTTCCAATTGCTTTGAAACCAAACCAAAACTGCAATGAAAGAATCGGGATTCTAACCTAGATAGGAATTGCCGAGAAATATTCAAAGGTAGCATCAAAGGAGGGGTGCCAAGGTTTTAACATAAGAAGGTGCTCATTGAAGTCTCATTGATAATCACAAAGAACAGTCTGCCAATTCCTAATTTTATCAAAGACAACGATGATAAACCCCCCTGCATAGGGATAAATTTGAACGTCACCATCGAGAATAGGCTGCCATGTGTCAAAGATCCATTGGTGAAGTTCAAGATGACTCAACCACAATCCTCTGAACCTCCCGAACAAGCCTTGTTAGCGAAGGTCTCATTTTTAGAAACCTCGAGCATAATTTCTTTACCAAACTCCACCTTCAAAGGGGATTGAGTAGTTTGCAATGGCACATGAGATTTCAAAGGAGCAGAGGCCCCATTTAGGGCATTGCAATTAACATCCTTCATCGCAAATTTCTTAGCCGTTCGTGAGAAGGGCCCAACCCACTTGCATTAGAGGAGGAAAACAATCATTATTGCATTCGCTCCTTCCATCCACAAATTGCCTATAACAAAGTGAACCCTATCAAAATGCAATGGTAGCAAATGAAGGATTCTGCAAATTGCTAGCAAGGGTTCCGCATTCTAGCGAAGAGGAGGGAAGGGAATTGTAAACCAAGGGCACTAGTTGTTGCTTGTGCCGCCAAGGAAGGAGATACTCATCTTTCTCGTTAGATTTATCGCAGAAAACCTTAGTTGCCGATTCGGGTTCGGGGACGGATTCGGGCTCGCGAATCCGGTTCGTGGATTCGTGAAAAAAAAATTTTGCCGTTTGGGTTCGTAGGGATTCGTGAGTGTGTGTGTGTGTGTGTATATATATATATATATGCATTATATATAAAAATAATAAGAGAAATATACATAATTCTAAAACAGTATACATTCTAAAACATATATATCATTTCAATTTTTCATAGTATGAATCTTATACAGTATACTTGATCATTGATCTATGTTCACGATTCTAAAGAAAATCAGCACATTGAATTACTGAATTACAAAATGCAAATTCAAAATATAGTTCATAACTTCATTAAAATTTGAAACATGATTCAATGTTCATCAATCATCAAATGGATTATCAAAAAAATCCATATCAATGGGGTCTCCCAACAGCTGCAAGTGGCTGATCAATATCATTAGTAGAACCAAAAACGGTTCCACTACCACTAGAGGGTACTGTGTATGTCTCATCATCATCATCATCATCCAAATTAGCCAAAGTGGATCTAGCAAGATCCCGAATGGTCGTATCCAAGTTAGCATTC
>MU223373.1:2483749-2495401 GCA_018584345.1 Thuja plicata | reverse complement strand
CCCATTCTATTTGGGTGCCAATTGCTTTCATCACTAAATTGAGAGAATGGACGGTGCACGGTGTCCAAAAGATGTGATCATATCTAGCCTCTACCAAAGCACCTGCAACCCTGCAAACTTTTGCATTATCCGTAATAACTTGGACAACATTGTCATTGCCCACGAACTCTATGGAATCAAAGAGAATCTTGGATATGAACTCTGCATCTTTTACTTCCCCTTCACAGTCAACTGCCCTCAAAAACATTGAGCCCTTGGGGCTTACAGCAATTACATTGATTAATGGACGGTTTTTGCAATCTTTCCATCCATCTGAAACAATAGACACACCTGATTGAATCCAAGAATCTCTTATTGGCTTTAGTTGGACCTCTACATTTTTTCTCTCATTATGTAATAAGGTGGTGCGCACCTTTTCATATCCAGGGCCTTGGTGACCAGGAGGTGCATTATTTATTGCTTGCACCATCTCCCTCCAATAAGGTGATCTCACTTCATCTCACAATCTTCCGCAGCGACGACATTGTGAGTTATTCAGAATCTGATGAAAATTTAGGGGCAAACACTCTCAATTGTTGACACTGTAGAGAGTAACCCCGTGAGATTTGAACCTTGGTTGTAGGCACTACAAGGAAGAAGCCCCGTATTCTAGAAATAATTTACCAACCAAAGGGAGCCACTTAATACACAAGAACCCTTCAAACATTTGCTATTAACTTATTAGGAGGAATAACAAATTTAATTGTCTAGTCTGAAATTTTCACCCTCATGTCTCTTTTTTAGTTGGCAAAGCTTTTGGATAAGTCATCTTTTTCTCACAACTCCAATCAATGTGAGATTAACCCAAGTACAACCCACCCATGTATTTGTGTTAACTATTGGAAGTTTTCACAACCTTTTTAATTAGAAATTTGTTTTTGGTGTATGTCACACGTGTCCTTTAAATTGCATCGAGATGACTTCCAAGAGATGATTTAATTGGCTCACTGTAATGACATGGAGTAGGAGAGGAGAGGAATCCATGATGATATCCCTTGTGTGAATTTCATAACACTGTTTCTCATTAATATCGACGTGATCTTCATTGTCTTTCATCACCCTTGGTTATATCTTATATTCTAGTTTTGGTATTATGATTTATTTCAGTTTAGAAACATAATTCAGAATTATGTACTTGTGTAAAGTATTGAAGTATTAAAACAAACTATAGTTAAATCCCACAAAAATCAAAATTTTATGAAAAAATGGCTATAAAAGCCTTCAATAACTAACACAAATACACGACCAGGTTGTACTTGGGTTGATTCTAAAAGCCTTGTCAACAAGGAAAGTGAAAAGTTCAAAGCAATTGATTCATCTTTTTCATCCCTTCTAAGTTCTAACAAGCTAGAGTTAAGTCCTCTACATTCATTAGTGTAATGAGTAATCATGGATATAATCTTGAGATGATTTATAATAAACATGTTTTAAGTCCATTAAAAATTTAAGCATTAAATTAAAAATTTCTGTAAAAACTATCAATACCTAACATCGATACATGACTCTGAATTCTGTATCTGAACTGAAAAACCAAACACCAAAGTCACCAAAGAAATATAATCAAGAAGGGTAATGAAAGATGAGGAATACCATTCATGTTAATGATGAAGGCTTAAGTTACCAGTCCTGATACAGGTGTGGGTACGGGTATGAGTAACAGACAAAAGCATTGTCTTGCAAATAGCACTGTTGACTTTGAGAGGGATCCAAAGTACCCTATTGTGGGAAATAGCAATACTAAACTCATACAAGGGATATTGCCTTGAATCCCTCTTAAAGTGCTTGAGTTCATTTCATTACTTTGAGCCAATTCATACTATTAAGTAAAGGTTATTGCCACATAGACTACAACATATGTGGTGTCTTGGAATGATTGTACTTGGTGCATCACATAGTGTACTTCTCCATTTTCATTTCCTTTGCGAGATGAAGTGCATCAAAACCTAGCAGTTAAATCCCAGACTCCAGTTATGTGGAATTGTAGACTCATACCAAAATCTTTGAATAAATTGCCCCTTTTTCTTGAGCTTTCAAGTATGGGCGTTGCAAGGGAGAAAGACCTTGCAATTGCGGAGTCTCTTAGAAGTTGACTGTGTGTTTTTTTGTGTTTCTTACGGTTTTCTAAATTTACATAGATTTAAACAAGATGTTACTGTCTTGGATGGAATCTATCTCATACCTGAAATTCTAATCAGATTTTGTGCTCGAGTAAAGTGGAAAAAATGGAAAGGATGTACACAAGCGACCATTGGTAAAGGAAAGTTTTTGATAAAGGTAAATACAGGTTTTGAATGGACTCCGAAACCATTTACAAAAAAGGACAAAAGATATACTATAAAGCCCTTACAAACATAGAATGCCTGCTAAACAGTAAAAAGCAGGACCATTGGTAAAGGAAAGTTAACTTCAAACATAATTTAAATTATTTCATGGAAACCTGTGTAAACTAAAATAAGATTTTCTAGTAGCCATATTATTATCGACACAAATGGAGGAAATAAAGAAGATTAAATACCTATTGTATACATGAAACAGAGTTATATTTACACTTTAGATTAACAAATAAATAGATGAAAAACTGGATTACTTACAAAATAGGATTAATAAATTTATCTTAAGAACATTTTTTATGACATTTGACTATATTATTCGGATTTTCCTATCATCAGATATGACCTGTTCATTTTGTTGGGGTTTGTAGTATTTGTAGTGAAAAATAGTTCATTTTTGGGATATGAAGCCTGTGGCCAGCAGCAGCAATATGTGCACTAAGGTGCTAACTCTAATGCAAAAATAAATCAACCTTTGACTGTAATGAAAAAAATGTTGCTAGGTAAGTTGAATTTAGCCATTTTAACGATGGCTCATGATTTCAGAGCATATCTGTTCTAGTCATTTATACCATGCGCTAACACCAGTAACCATGAGATAAAAGGTGCCATTTGCTGATTAGTGGTCAAGCCTTATTTGCCCAATGTTAGTGCACATATATGGATCAGTTTATAGTTTAAGCAAAAAAATAAAAATAAATGAACATGATATACTGAAAAACTCTGTTTGCAAACTGGCTGACCAAAGTGCTGCCCTAGTGAGTCCTTGAATGAGGTTCCTGCATGGTCGGCTGCTTGTCCTTGTATATTGTGACCTGAATATGGTGATGCCTGAATCAGATGGAGCCTTAATGGGCGTTGCAAGGAGATTTTGTACTGTCGTGTGTGGTTAAATTGAGTATGGACAATTGCCGGGACTGCATTGCAGGGTTAATGTTTGTCTTGGGCCTACGGAAGATCGGGCTCTCATGACTGGATTACATACTGTCAATGACATTTACTGCAAATGCTGCCATCAAATACTGGGCTGGAGATATGTGAGTTTCCATTCTATCACATTTCCTTCATTATGTAAGCTGAATGTGATAATACAGCATATGCTCCCTCACTTGATTTTTCCTTTATTGAAATTTTTAAATTTAGAATAGACGTGTCAACTTGTGGAACCCTAGTGATGGAGCATTCATGCTTACGAAATCATCTCAACCCTAAAATATGTTCTACATACAGGAAAAGGCATACGAGGAAAAAGAGAAATACAAAGAAGGAAAGTATATCCTAGAGAAAACAAAAACATTGAAGGAAGGCTGGTAACAGTAACTGTTGCAATGTTTGTGGTAGATCCCTGGTCATTTTATGAGCGATATATCATCTTGAATGCATCCATTGTATTTGGCCATTTATATCTTTTCATTGACTTTTTCCTTTTTATTTGGCTTGTCTTGCAGAACTGAGCGACATTGAACACATAATGCAACCTCATCTTGAACTGTATAGAAATTTGTAGCCATCGGTAGAAGCATTGATATTTTGTGAATATGTATTTATTGCACTGGACAATTCAGGCTACAGATACTGCCATTCATTATGCTTGCTATATGAATTGTGCTTTGCAATTGATATGAAATGCCATTTCTGTGTTCATATTTGTTTATATTTGCTCAATTCCATACGAATTCATTTTATCGTTTTTTTTTAACTTCAATTCTATGTTTTTCTATTTTCAGTAATCATTCTCCAATCATGTTTTCTCATCACTAGATGAATTGGTTGCATTTATATCTTCTTCAAAACTAAGCTGAATTGATTTTGCTAGTTCTCCCCACTTCTGTAAACAATATGTATTGCTTGACTGGAATGGAAAAAAGAACGTGCCGTAACACAATTGTTTTTACAAACCTTATTTGTATTTGTACTCGAGGAAAATTCCTTTTATATTACTTTCAGCCACAAAGAATTTTTTTGTGTTAGTTATTTGTCCAACTATGATGTGGCAAGTGAAGAAAGGTTTTCTGAGGCAAAACACACTTGTTTAGTTCAATTTCCCTTTTCTCTCCAAACGTTTACCTTTACTTTTAAAAATCAGCAGCAAGCGTAGAATTTTCCTTTAATCTACAGTCCACCCTGCCACAAAACTGAAAACCAACTCCTAGAGAGAAAAATAAAAATAAATAAATCAGTTGATTATTACATATTGAAGAAGGAATAGAAACATGTATGCATCAATAGTTTGATAATCAGCCATAATCCAAGAAAGTGATACAGCGTTGAGTCCAGAAAATAATCTATAATATCTTGAGGAACACAAACAAAATGGTAGTCTGCAATACTGTGTGTTTTCCCCCTTTTGCCTCCTTTTACATATCCCTCTTCCTTGAGTAAAGTGTCTTACCCCACTATCATGAAATTACTAAAGATCTTAGATTATTGATTACTGTAATCTATTTTTTTTTAAATGTAAACTACTTTTATTGATGCAACATGGAGATATGAGGTGAAAACAAGTTACACAAATTTCACAACTAAATAAATAAACTAGGATGCCGGTTCGGGTTCGAAGAACCGGTTCGCCAGCGCGGCAAAATTTTGAAAAAGGGTTTGGGTTCGTTTGGGTTCGTTAGTACAAAAACATGTAAAAATTACATATATATATATATATATGAAGCCTAGAAGCATGAGTTAAGATTAGAATGTCACATAGTATCATAAAAATATTTAAACACCATAAACTTGTAATCATAGCATCATGAATCATGATCATACCATCATAGCATCATATTGACATATACTCCAGTTCAACATCAAAGATTCGAAACATTAAAATGTCAAGTAATAAATCGTAACATCAAGTTCAAGTATCATTGTTTCAAGTTCAACTAATGGATTAAAAATTTATTGATATTCTTCTTTTTTATCATCATCTTCATCCTCTTCTTCTACTTTGGCATCAGTTGACTCACAAACAGAGCTAAGGCCGATGGGATCAGCTGCACCAATAACATTATTGGTGTCAAAATCTTCAAATTCATCAAGTGCAAGCTGAGAAGTGGAAACCAACATAATAGCCTTTAGAATCCACTTTTTAGGGTTGTGGATGTTGTTATATGGAGCCTAATCAGACTCGGAGGTTAATTTTTCCCCTCTTTTATTGGCAAAGTTTCCCCTTAGATTTTTCAACGGGGGTTTGGGGGCAGCTTCCCCAAGATGGGGTCAAGGGGCAGCGCCCCTTGTGCGCTCCTTGTCGCGATACAAGGTGGGGTTGAGGGGTAGCACCCCGAGAAGCCAAAAATGACTTTTCTTATTGTACGAAGGCATCAGGAGTTATTTTTTTATTCGCCAACATATTCTAACCCTAACAGTGGATGTCAAAAAATAATTAAATTTGCAAAAAACACCAACTTCGCCGCTGACTGACCGTCTGCGGGACCAAGTTTGCTGGTGGTTTGATGTTTTCCAGCCTGGTCCGCCTGGGTCCGAACTGGGCTTGGTCTGGTTCGAACCACCCCCCTATTGGCCGGACTTTGTCCAGACCCACAGGCGGACCAGACCAAAACCACAGACCAGTTCGTACCATGGCTGGTCCGGGGGCCCTTAGGGGCGAACTGGACATCCTAGTAAAAAAACATTCTCTACATTTTGCATGCATAAAATAACTTTAAGAGATGTTAATCTGCTAAGTGACCCAAACGACCCATTTCAGAGTCTTTACCTGTACTTAATTAGCATGATTTTTTTCTTCTTTTCTAACTTCTATTTGTATTTCTCCAAAACAATCTACGTTGCCCTTTTTCATCAGCATTATCTTTAAATGTCTCACTTTTTTCCTTTTTTTTAAAGGGGTTAACGCTTCCGGAGCTATGAACCGGTGAGGCAACAAATGGGGCACCTCATCCCCAGTGGGATTTGAACCTTGATGGCGAGAACAACACCACAACAACTTAACCATCACAACATGCCACTGTTGGCTAAATGTCTCCTTTCTTTTAATGTCAATATTCCTCACTATTTTTTAGTTCACCATTGTTAAGAACCTTACATCCTTCAAGTTTACCACAACCTTGATTCCAAAAAGTAATTTATAATATTTCCAGGAATACAAACAATATGATAGTCTGCAATATCCTGTTTTTTTCCTCATACCTCCTCTTACATGCCCCTCTTCCTCGACTAAACCATCTTACCCTACTATCTTGAAACTACTAAAGATGATTTATTAATATATTTTGTTTTCCTTTATAAGTAAACCAGGTTTTAATGATGCAACATGGAGATGTGAGGTGAAAACAAGTTCCACAAATTTCATAACTAAATAAAAAACCATTCTCTAACTTTTGCATGCATAGAAAAGGAGGTGTTAATCTGCCAAGTGACCCATGGCACCCATTTCCGAGTCTTTACGTGTACTTAATTAGCATTGCTTTTCTAACTTCTGTTTTGTTTCTCCAAAACATCTACTTGTCATTTTTTCATTAAAGTTATCTTCGAATGCCTCCTTACTTTTAATGTCAATATTCCTCACTATTGTTAAGAATCTAACATCCTTCAAGTTCACTACATCCTACCTGTGCTCTGTTGTTAGAATGATATTTAGTTTTGTTCCTTTATTGCAACTATTATCTGCTTTTATTCTATCAGACTTATGTCTTCTTCTGTTTCAATTTTCACTACATGCACTTCTTCAGTTCCTATTACAATTTCTTCGTCCTTAGCCACAATTTCTGTTCCGCTGTCAGATACAATTTATTCGTATTTGTTTCTACTGCTGCTACTAACCATCCTTATTGTTGCTAAGAAACCATCTCTCTGTCAGAATATTATCATTTTTTGTCAGTCTCATTATCTTGTGCAAATAAGTTATTAAAAGTGTCATTCCATCCACTTCTGATGGTTTCCTTTCTTTGTCTGTTGCACTGTAAGGCCATCCACTCATGTTCAAATTGAGCCTTAACACTACTCTCTCTACTAACTTTGCTGTCACATATTCTCAAATCACACTTGTATTTCACTTCCACTCTTGAAACATCTTTATACCCAATTGCTAAACTCACCTTTCAGCGTTATTTCATGCCATCCTTTCTTTGCCAAACATTCTCTGTTGCCATTAAATTGTCTTATAATTCTACATGTGACATCGCAAGTTGGACACCTATAAAAACCTGGTAAGAAAAGATTTATCTGCAAGGACATGTAGCTATTTTCAGTTAAGCTGTGATTCTCAACCGTGTTTGTTATTCGATCCTCGTTTAGTCCAATGATGATAAGCTCAATAGTTCATGATACAGTGGCATGTTCAACTTCCAGATTTACCATTTTATTATAACACATAAGAAACGCTAAATTTTGTGTCTGGGAGATCATAGTTGCATTCATAGGCATTTTAGGACATTTTAAATGTGATAGGGACCCTAGTCATGCCTTAGCATAGAGCAAATTGGCCATAAATCCCCCTCAATCATTGAAATAATCAGATTAAGCTAAAGTCCTCACTCTAAGCCTAAAACCAAAAGAAAAATTCATCAATTACATGTGTCTGTAGATAAGAATGTGGTAATATTTGTCCTTGCAGTAGTGCCAATGAATTTATGTTGGGACACTTTTTCCATCATGCATGATTCTTAGCTCTATATGCATCATTCAATAAAATGTAATAGTACAACACAATGCTGTTTTTATAAGTATACCATGTTGTAACTTGGCCCAATAAGCATAATAATAAAGCAAATCTGCCATAATAAGTATGTCTTGATGTATGTATGTTGACACCTATAGACACCACTCAGTATAGATGTAAGAATAAGGCAAAGTATCTTATTAAGTACTTTTAAATGTATTTTGGCTACATGGATTTGAGATGTGATCCTGAATTAATATAATCAAGTTATATGTAAATTATAGCAAGGGGAGATAATAATCATTTGCAAATAATAACCACTTAAAAAAACAGGAGTTAAATCAATTTTGAAACAAAATTATGCATCTCTCACTTGGAAGGTGTGAAAGATGCATTGAACTTACCAAATATGGAAGCTTGTGTTCGAATTATACTTGCAACTTTAAACATGTCTTTATTAACTACTTTGATGATGTTTGGACCAAGGCAATGGTGGGATGAACAACGCAGTGCAATATGAAAGCTCATAGTTAGAATCTATCATTTGTACTGAGTGGTGATCTATTCCTTTTATGTGTGTACGTACGATTTTTGGGCATTGAACTTTGATAAGTTGAAGCCAATTTTTTTAAATTAAATTTAACTTATGCTGAGAGAGTGTTCAATCTTTGCATTTCGTGATATCTATTCCTTCTATGGCTATACTGGCTAGTGTATATCAGTGAATACAATCGCAGGGATTAATGTATATTCATAAATATTGTACACACCACAACATACATCTTTCTCCTAGTAGCCTCCCTTCTTGGTAGTTCATTGTACATCCTTTGCATTCTCTATATGCAGGATACAAATGAGTGAAATCTTGTGTTCGATTTCATGGTTGTGATTGTACAAATGAGTGAAATCTTGTGTTCGATTTCATGGTTGTGATTGTACAAATGAGTGAAATCTTGTGTTCGATTTCATAGTTGTGATTGTGTTCTTATCAATTGACAATGGGACCTAGTGAGCATAACCTCTACATCAAGTCACCTCAAGGATTTCCATATATTATATTTAAGTCTAATCATCAAAGCTTTTAATTCTAGGTTTATTGTAAATCTATACCCTCTTTAACTACTTCTAAACTCTTAGAAGCTATTTTAGTGTTGATGTTTATGTGTAACATACTCTAAAATGTAATTACAGTTTTTTCCTTGCTTCAAGCAATAAATACAATCATATCTCCTACTATGAGTGCACACATAGAAGAAGGAAACTTGAAATGATATCTGGTGAGAATATAATCTCACTAGTACATTAATACACAAAGTAACAAGATTACTACATCCATCCCCAATATGCCAATTTACCAAATATGCAATAGTGGTATAATACAATTGTATATAATGCAAGTGAAGTCAATAATATACTCCACAAGCAACTACTACAAGCTCTTGCTCCATGCAGGTAGGGTATTTTAGGTATACACATCAAAGGAAGTTTATCCTTTTCATCCACCAATTTGGCTTTTAGTGTACAAATGAATAATTTGATAACATGAAGTACAAAGACAATCAAATGACTATATTCTTTAGTTCTCTCTTTTTTATGTATAGTCACAGAACAACACCAAGAATATCACAAAATAGCATACCAACACAACCAAGACCTCTCAATACTACTTGTAAGTTCAAACATCAATAATCATATACTATAAAGAATGTAATGCAATCACATAGAAAAGAAAACACTGGCTTCTACACGTTACAATATTCTGTCTCTTAAAACAAGCTAAAATCCATATCTCAATTGTATGGTTCACATAAGAATTAAGGCAAATAGAGTGTGCTACTTTAGTAGATAGTATTAGCTTACAAGCTTATAAAACATGTCATTTATTTCATTTCAGATAATCTACCAAATCTAGTGGTGAAAGGAATGTGATAAATATCTTGTGGATCTTATGCTAATGGCAACATTAGATCCTATTGTGGTGTGGCATGTATATAGCAAGAAGAGCAGGTTCAAGCCTCTAGTCAAACATATTTTTAGGGGACGTTGAACTCTTAGGTCTTAAAACACAAATTTAGTGCAGATGATGTTAATATTTATCATCTCTGACAAGGATAACCAACTTCTTGCTGTTGGACATGAGATAAGTAACTGAGAGGGGAGAGGTGAATCAGTTACCCCAAAACAAGTCCTTTGTCCCTGAGATGTCTTAAACAATATAACTTTGTTACTCGGTCAATTAAGATATTCTTCTGTAACTTGGGTGTCAAGGCAATCTTTATGATATCCAATGCAATTATACTTTAGTGATTAAGTGTAGAAACATAAAGCATGAAAAAAATAACATATACACAAGTGACACCAAGATTTAACATGGAAACCCAATATGGGAAAAACCACCAATGTAACTAGTTACTGTTTTTCACTCTTCTGAAGTGAGCCCTGTTAGGAGCCAACCCTGTTAAAGGTTACAAAAACACACTATTAGGTGTGACCCTATTAGAGGATTTAAATCACCCTGTGAGGAGTGGCCTTGTTAGAGGTCTTTAGCACTTCAACATAGAAATGTTACCTTGTGAGAGGATTTACAAAAAAGATTGTTAAGTCTACTATGTTAAGAGATTTGAGATCACTGCTACAATTGTTAGAAAGTAACAATGAATTGACCTGAATGTGTAAGCAACTGTATTTGCCGATTCAGATCTCTGTTATGATTATAACTGGATCCTTGTTGATCAAATATTCTATTGCAGTTCCGAATGTTTTGTACTCAAATAGAATCTCATCTGATTTCGCCTTCACTCTTCATATCACAGAATTCCACACTTCTTATCTTCAACTTTTCACACTCACCCATCTCATTCAATCCAAAACTTGACCTTTCATATATATGATAAGCCCTGTCAAGTAGGCTTGAATATACTTCTAAATAAGTAATAAATTACAATTCAATCGGCCTCATATAACCAATTAATTATAGAATGTAAACCACTGTAAGTCGGCTGACACTGAATAATCAACTCGGTTAACACTGAGTTTCTTTAATGCCCGACCATGACTGAATTGCCCGAGTGGCTCAGTCAACACTGAACATCTTCAATACCCTACTGATCTCGGTCAACACTAAAAACTCTTTCCATTCACCAACTGTGCTCGGTCTAAATGTAGACATTTGTGTAACATCACTACATAAGTGTAAATACATGTGTAACATCAATGACAATACACAATTGAATAATTATCTTCAACAATCTCCCTCTTTGGCATTGATGGCAACACAACATGTCATAATACAAAGAATTGTAGAGCAACAAATTATTTTTTTTAATGTCTTTAGCTTCATTTTGATTCTCATCCAAACAAATCCCTATTTCATCAAACTCTGTCTCTTGATTAATTTCTCCTTCTGACATCAAACTCTGTTTCTTGATTAATTTCTTTTGTATTATATCAAACTCTCCCTCTTTGACAACAGATGCCAAAGACTCCATCTCCACAAATACTAAATATCAATACCAATAGTCAATACTATTTCTCTTTGAAGTTGCAATGTACCTGAATGTACTAATTCATCTGCAATGGGCTCTGATGTTCCTGCATCAACTGATAAATCTTCACTGTGGCTTGGGTTGATGCATCACTAAACTGTATTTTAGTGAGCTTCAGTTAGGGGAA
>MU223373.1:2462690-2480506 GCA_018584345.1 Thuja plicata | reverse complement strand
CCATCCAGGAGCTTGGCCTTACCATTCATGAATTCTACCTTGAAGCCAATGTTGTTCAACTGTGCTACACTGAGTAGATTTCTCCTTAATCCTTCAACCCAATAAGCATTATCACATTTGATTCCTTCTGTCAGAGTAATGCAACCTTTTCCTTTCACATAGCAGGGTTGATTATTCCCAAAACTAACACTCCCACCATCATAGTGCTCAAGATGTTCAAATTTTGTCTTATCACTAGTCATGTGATGAGAACAACCACTATCAATTATCCATGTCATTTTTACTAATATGTGAGAAAAGTGGTCTTTTCATCTTCTTCATATGACTCATTCTTTATAGCAATATAAACCATTTCATCTTCTTCTTCATCACTATCAAAATCCTTAGCAATATAACAAGACTTCTTACCTTTGTCATTGTAGCTCTTGTAGTTCTTGAAATCTTTCTTTCCTTTGTACTTCTTGAACTTTTTCTCATCTGTCTTCTTTGTTTGGACACTTGGCAACAATGTGACCAACCTCATTGCACGAGAAACAAATCAATGATATTTTACCTTTGTATTTACCTTTGGCAGCTCTCCTTGCAAGTAATGCTTCAATGATATCTAGATCTTCATCATTAGATTCATCATCACTATCACTTTCAATCTGCTTCCCTTTTGAGTATCTATCCTTCTTACCAAGGTTTAATTTAGCTTTGAATGCAGACTCAAGATTGCTAGAACTAGGAGAATAATTGTCAATGTTGTCCAGCTCAAAAGTTGTAAGCCTTCCGACTAATGTATCCAGAGTTATATTCTTATTGCACCTCATCTCTTGAATAGTTGAAACTCTAATAGCATAAATAGGAAGTAAAGTTCTTAATACCTTGCTGACCACTGTTGTATCTTCAATTGCTCCTCCTGTAGCTCTGATGGCACTAACAATCTTCTTGATTCTTTCACCGTATCTTGCAATGTCTTCTATTTTCATTTTCATCTGATCAAATTGTCCTCTAAGACTTTCTGCTTTGGCTCTCTTTACATTTGCATCTCCTCCGTGAATATCCTGTAATTTCTTCCACATATCATAGGCTGTAGGGCAGTCCTTGACTTCATCAAATTCTAAGTAGCTGAGTGAAGAAGCTATATCAATCATCATTATGTTATGAAGCTTTCGTTCCATCATCTATTCCACGGTCATAGTTGTTGTTGGTTCCACATATTTGTTGTCCAAAAATTGCAAACCAACATCTCCAATAGTAGATAGATGTAGCTTCATCAGCTCTTGCCACACAAGGAAGTTGTCTTTGTTTAGCTTTGGGATCTCCCTTCTATAAGACATCTCTGATCTTTCGCTTAGGTCTTGAAACCTTCTCTGAAAGCACTCGAAGCTGTGATACCAATTGTTGGAAATGAGATAAGTAACTGAGAGGGGAGGGGTGAATCAGTTACTCCAAAACAAATCATTTGTCCCTTAGATGTCTTAAACAATATAACTCTGTTACTTGGTCAATTAAGATATTCTTCTGTAACTCGGGTGTCAAAGCAATCTTTATGATATCCAACGCAATTACTTTAGTGATTAAGTGCAGAAACATAAAGTATGAAACAAATAACATATACACAGGTGACACCAAGATTTAACGTGGAAATCCAATATGGGAAAAACCACCAATGTAACTAGTTACTGTTTTTCACTCTTTTGAAGTGAGCCATGTTAGGAGCCAACCCTGTTAAAGGTTACAAAAACACACTGTTAGCTGTGACCCTGTTAGAGGATTTAAATCACCTTGTGAAGAGTGGCCTTGTTAGAGGTCTTTAGCACTTCAACATAGAAATGCTACCTTGTGAGAGGATTTACAAAAAGACTGTTAAGTCTACTCTGTTAAGAGATTTGAGATCACTGCTACAATTGTTAGAAAGTAACAATGAATTGACATGTATGTGTAAGCAACTGTCTTTGTTGATTCAGATCTCTGTTATGATTATAACTGGATCCTTGCTGATCAAATATTCTATTGCAGCTTCGAGTGTTCTTTACTCAATCAGAATCCCATCTGATTTCGTCTTCACTCTTCATATCACAGAATTCCACACTTCTTCTTATCTTCAACTTTTCACACACTCACCTATCTCATTCAATCCAAAACTTGACCTTTCATATATATGATAAGCCCTGTCAAGTCGGCTTGAATATACTTCTAAATAAGTAATAAATCAAAATTCAGTCGGCCTCATATAACCAATTAATTATAGAATGTAAACCACTGTTAGTCGGTTGGCACTGAATAATCAACTCAGTTAACACTAAGTTTCTTTAATGCCCGACCATGAGTGAATTGCCTGAGTGACTTGGTCAACATTGAACATCTTCAATACCCGACTGATCTCGGTCAACACTAAAAACTCTTTCCATTCACCAACTGTGCTTGGTCTGAATGTAGACATTTGTGTAACATCACTACATAAGTGTAAATACATGTGTAACATCAATGACAATACACAATTGAATAATTGTCTTCAACACTTGCATCTTACATTAATTATGATACTTAGAATACAAGACACTTCTTGCATCTTACACTCATAATACAAGACAATTATTGCATCTTACACTCATTATGATACTTGGAATGCTTAGGTCTTGTAGCAACATGAGATTGAGTTCCCATCAGCCTTACCAAATATAGTAGAATACTCAAGTGTTGAAGCGCAAGTTTAAACTCCCATTAGACTTTTTAGCCACTTAGTATAACATATTGGTAACGACTTACTAATTGATTCCAAACCCACCAAACTATGTTGAGTGATTGCATACACCAAATAAGATTTCATCCTAGCAATTAGACTTAGATTTCATTATTAAGAAATAGACATTGATCCACAATAGTTAAAAACATTAGAAACAACCTCTACAAGTCATACTAAATGTATACATCAATTTTGGGCCTTGAAGTCACAAAAGTTTAACCCTATTATTGTGCTCACCTATGTTGTGATAAAGGTGAAATTAGTGTTCACCTTGCTAAATAAGGTAGCCTCCTAATGTAACATGTAAGGAGAAGCAAATAGTTAGGCCCATAAAAACCCCCTTTTCTTCTTTTTCTTGTTAGCCTCAAACTTGAAAAAAGTGTACAAAGTCAAAACTAACACATTTAACATTCTATAAGTTCCAATTTCATCAAGTCGTCATTTCTACATTCATAAATCTAGAACTATGCTTTTGTAACCTTTCTTCCATAACAAGAATGCAAATGTTTAATGTTTGAATTTTACATTAAGAATTGAAACACATAAAAAATAGAATTTACACGTTTTCAATTTTATTTACTTAATCTGTTTTTATATCTTTGACCTATTCTTCCAATGCAACCAAACATAAATTTCACATAGAATTCATACAACACTCAGTCATAGTTATACATCTTTGACCTATTATTCTATTGCATGCAATCATAACTCTCACATAGAACTCATACGATAGTCAATCATAGTTTTACAATTAATCTTGATTCATTTAATTATCAAATTGAAATGTTTTCTATAATATCTCATAAATATGAATTTAACCTCTTCAAAAGGTCAACTTGAAATTCAAATAAGACACTAAACTCATTCAATTCACAAAAATACTTGCAAAATCTTCACAACTCTATAATAATCCTTTGTGATTGTGAGTAGTAAAGATAACATGTTTAAAAATATTCTTCTTAAAGAAACATTATATTTTCAAACTTTAATTTGAGAAAATAAAATTTAAGTAATTACTCAAAACATTTTAATTACAAATATATTTGTGTTCATGCACTCCACTTCACAAAGGTAATTATAGTAAAAATTTACTTTTCAATTTTATTTCGCTAAAAAATAATTTTAGAGATTTTTTAATTCAAATAAAATGAAAAATTATTTTTAATTTATTTATATGGTATTTATCAAGATTTTTGTTTATATATTTTAAAGTGTCTAGTAAAAATTTTAACGTGACCGGTGACGCTGGCACGCCACACCCTCCAGCTCCACATGAAATGATTTTGACGTGGAGCTATGAGCCAGTGAGGCCACACATGAGGGATCTCATCCCCTTATTACGAAGATGAGACCCAAACCTGCGAGCACCTTGGATTAGCGAAGGCACAAGCTCGTGATCACAATGGCCTAGCAGTGGTTTGAACCTGGGTGTGGACGACAACAACACCACTTAACCAACACACTAAGTGGTGAACCCCAATATTTATCAAGATTTAAATGTATAGTTTTTGGATCAATTATATTGATCAATATTTTTGACTTGTAATTCACAATAACCCATATGTAGTGAGCATGAGTGATACACACAACACTTATTGCACCTAGGTAATGATTAGAGAGGCAAAATTTGGAGAAATTTTGGGAGGTCACCATTCTAGTATTACTCCAACTCAATATACTTAACCATGCAATTTTCCTAAAAGATCAAATCTCCTTAACTTCTACCTTATTTGCTTCACCCCTATGAGTATCACCTAGATGCAATGATTGCTAGGTGGTCCATTCATGCTTATGAAAGATAGGTTCTAGTTAATCACTACTTATGAAATATGGGTCAATGCGATTGACTTAAACTATGAAGTTAAACCCTAATAATACGCATAGTTTGACACGTGAAAAATATCACCTACTTGGTAACTAATCTAACTCTCAAATGCTAAATTTAAAAATTGCAAAATCAATCATTTAAAATACGATAGTTATAATTCAAATCCAATTCAATTTTACTATTTTTTAAAATAAATAGTTATAGTTTTAATAAAGCTAATTAATTCAAATAAATCCTTATTTAGTCAAATGATTAAACTTGTTTGAATAATTAAAGGAGAGAAAATTAATAAATATATATGATTGATTTAGTTATTTTAATTAATGTATTCAAACAATTATTGCTTAACACTTTAAATCATATATTTGTCACACTTTGTAGATCAAACCTAGTCTACCTTCTCTAGTACATATTCTTGTCAAACATCACATCTTCACACACATACCTTGGTATTATTGTTAGATAATGACAATAATCCATTTGATAAATTATAAACTACAATGCTTAATTAAATCATTGAAGTCTAATTTCATCATTTTATTTAATGGATAACCATATAAAGAATATAGTGTTATAGTGTCACACAACATTACAATATCTTAAGTTTAGATCCAAGGTCCAAAACATGAGAAAAATAATAATATTGATAAAGGAAGCATATGTAACCTGCCAAATTACTATCTCTTAATAGAATGTTGGTGCATGCATATGCCAAAATAATAATGAAATGATGAATGAAGTATCATAACAAGCTATCTCACAATAATGCATTATAAGGATGAAAAATTAAATAAAAAGAAAAGGGTCTCCTTTGCAAAAGATGTCATCTTTTCAAATGATACTTCTCTCACCAAATTCACCTCAAAAAAATTTCAATAGTGTGACTAATCTATATGAGTTTTCCTCAATGTAATCTAATATCCTACTTGTATCCACATGGAACTCCTTTTGGAAACCCACCTAAAAAGTTGGCTAATTTACTACATGGGAACAATTATATACTTATTTCTTTAACAAAGAAATATGGAAAACATCGTGTAGCTAAAAAAGTGTTGTTGGTAGAGAAAGACAACCATCAATGAGATTAATCTTATAAAAGATATCAAATAAACCCACAAACCCAAGAGCCAATTTGAAATCATTTTCAAATTTCATTGAGTTATCTTGTGGTGTATAGCATAGAAACACCTTACTTCTTACTTCAAGCTCTCTAGCAAATATATTGAGATTTTCTCAACGCTTCTATGGATATATTTCTTCCTTCAATCTCCCTTTGACAATATGAATGTATCACTCATACTACTAAAA
Source organism: Thuja plicata (assembly GCA_018584345.1). Lineage (NCBI taxonomy): Eukaryota > Viridiplantae > Streptophyta > Pinopsida > Cupressales > Cupressaceae > Thuja > Thuja plicata. Next base: position 2,474,639 of record MU223373.1, on the reverse strand, counting down.
CATATTAGACTCAAATACCTCAAGTGGATCCATCTCCAACAATGCATAAAAACTATTCTATGCAGCATAACTAAAGGAGAGAATTCTTTGCATTCCTCATGATGATTCATACAATATATCCTCAACAATGCTTCATCACCTAATTGAATTTTTTGTCTACTCACTGGTCTCAAGATGATAAGAACTAAATTTCAATTTGGAACCAAATTCTTATGTGAGAGTATCTTAGAGCCTCAAAGTGAAAATTTTATACATGTCAGATATGATCATTTTGGGAATACTATGCAAATAAATCACCTCCTTGATGAACCTCCTTGACAAGGTTTAAGCATCATCATTTATGTTTCTTGGAATGGAGCACACAACCTTGCTCAAATTATATATTACCACTAAGATACAATCATGTTGACTTCTATTCTTAGGTAGTCTAATAATAAAAACCATGGAGATCAATGACTATTTATGAGATGAAATTCATGTAAATACAAATCTCCAATAAGATTTTTATGATTTTCCCTTATTCTTTAACACTATAAGAACTTACCCAAAAATATCTTCATGCTAGTCTATAAATATAATTTATTGGGATTGACATAAAATTTGGTTAGTAATGGATGAACACTATATGTTGGGAGATTGTTGGAATATCATGCATATATGTGCTGACATTTATGTTTTGTCATTGATGTCAACATATTTATTTATTTCTGTCAGTGTTCCTAGCATGTTCAGTGAGAAGATTTATTTGGTATGACAATTGTATTGAAGGTCAGATGTTGCGAACATACATATGGTTTTAGGGATGTCTATAATTGACTTATGACAATTTACAGAGGTTTGCATGGTGATTTGAGTGGGTTATGGATGATTGATCAGAGACTGGTATTATGGATGTTTAGGAAGAGAGAGTGTCTTAGTGTTTGGATCAATGTGGTTCGATTATGCAATATTTCTGGTTGTTAACCTGGTGGTGAGTTTAGGACATGGATGTGTGTCCTCATCTCGATTAGTTCATGATTTGGATGCTGGCAAGTTATTTTTATTAAGTGACAGAGGTTATTGATTGGTGTTCCTATTGAACAGTGCAAAGATAATGGTGAATTTTGATACAAAGTTGTTTTGATTGTTGCTATGGAACTTCACGTTTCTTATTGACATTTCTAGACCATGTCCTATTCGTGGTGTTGGATCACATTGAGTTATGTGATCAGATTTGGTGATTTGCTTGTGGTGTGATGGTGTTCTTATTGTTCTTGGTCAACATGATGATGTAGCATGTTACGATGGATCAAGGTGTGAGTTATGGAGCTTGAGCATGTTCAAGGATGAAGATTTGGATCCTTACTATGTCTTTGCCAACATGTTTTGAATTGGATTGATGATTGTATTGTATTTGATTAAATATTTGCAATTTAGGTCGTTGGTCGACCTTGAAATAAATAAGTTGATGAATTGTATAAATGTAATGATGTAATATTCCTTTATCAATCAAAAGGATCGTGTATGCAAAGAGGTGTGAGTGGAATCTGCAATTGAGGCAGAGATTTTATGTACTTCATTGGAACTATATTGGCGTATCACAGATGCTATTAATCAGTTCATGATTAGTGGATTGCTGTCCATAGTGGATTGTTGTCCATCTACTTGTTGTAAGGCAGTGAACCTTCTTTTGGGTTGTAGCCCATGTTGTATTTGAGTAGTGCGCTCTAGGTAGTGTGCCTGAATCCATGTGCATCCCCCTTGTAATACTCCTAATAGGGTATAGTGCTTTTAATAGAGTACATAATATTGTGGGTTTGATCTTGTTAGTTAATGGATCTGTCTTCTTTCTTCAAATCAATTTAACACTCTATAACCCATCTGAAAACAACAAACTTTTCTAACAACAACATCTAATAACGCAACAACATCTAGACCCTCTAAATTCAACGGTATAGCTCCCAGATAAGATATTCAACGAATACTTGAATAAAAACTGCTATAAGTAGAGATTTTACTTTTCACCCGAAAGTAATTAAGGCATTTGAAAGCATATCATTTATCAACATAAAATGACTGCTAATTTAAAGATGATTCAACACATAAAATGAAGCCTACAGAATTCAAACTTTCTCATTCACTGAACTATAGATAAAACTGATTAAACTTTAACTACTGATAAAATAAAGATCTGCAAGACATTTATCAACCAATCCAGATATCCCAATAGAGATCCTCCATAATTTTATAAACACGCAGATTCATAAAAATGAGAGTTTTTCTTTCATTGATTTCCAAATATCCCAACAGATTTCAAAATATATCACCTCCAAAAAATACTAAGTCTAATTACTGAACTTCTATTCATTAAAGTCTTGACCCTAACTTAGCCTTTTTCCTGGCTATATATAGTCATCGATTTATTATCAAAAAAATTTACTGAACTCCTCGGAGTTGTCCCTTTAAAACGGTTTAAAAAACTGAAAAGACAAAAACATGCAAGAAAATGAAATCCCTTGGATGCACCGGAACTGACGAATCACGATCAAGGAGTTGTCGAAGGATTTGGTTGCTCGCCTTGGGCATTGGAGGATTGAGCGACTCGCCATTCCATGTGTGCTCTGGAGAAGCTATCCATGACAGTGTGATAGGGCAAGGCAATGTGCACAAATATCTTCTTCCACAACTTCTTCTCCTTATGAACCTGCACCATTTTTTGCTTATGTGATTCCAAATGATCAACACACACACCTAGCATGGATTCTACGTTGGCCATTTAAGTGAAGTCCGCTGCTGACAAAGACTTGTTATCCCTCACCATTGTCATTTCCTTTTCAAATTCTTGAGTCAAATCACCCAGATCCTTTACAATTTGACCATCTTCTTTGGTGAGAGCTATATTTAGGCATTTCAAGTCCTTGCTTATCATTTCGATAAGATCCTTGAGCTCATTTAGCAACTTAACCAAACTTTCATGTCCAGATTCCAAGATCGTGTTCCTCCAATATTCAATGCTTTTCATGGCCACATAGAACACTTCATCGTCAAGTCCAACAACTGGTTTTTCAGGAAGGAAGTTGGTTACACCAATCTTCTCAACTTCATACATTTGACTCACAATAAGAGACCATTTCCTCTTTTCCTTTTCCCATGCAGTCATGTCTGCCTGCATCTCAGCAATCGTTGCATTAACTGTCTCTCTGGTTTGAATCAATTAAGAAATATAATCGCCCGTGCCTTGGATAATTCCCTGTATCCATTGGCTGAATACATCTACAATCAGTTTACTCCTCTTAACCTGCTCAAGAACATTGCACCTCTCAGGTGACCGTGGGTCGAAGAAATGAGAGATTTGAGAAATTGGGGTAGGGTCAAGATTTGTGAGTTCCTGAATAAACTCAACCAACAACTTGATGAGATATTTAAGCTCTTTCTTGTCCTTCTCATCCTTTAAGGTCCTCTTAATTATATTTTTGGTAGATGATTCTATGTGAGTTACATCTACCTCTCTGGTTCCTTCTCTGAGGTTTATCTTTTCAACAATGAAGTCATCAGTCGTGATATCACTAACAACCTTGCTGATTTTAGGAGCCAAGTGTTCTACTACCCAATGCCATGTTATTTCATCTATGGTGATCCTAGATTGTGTCTTCATCCTTTTGGGCTTCACTACAGTTCCAAGTAACTTGGTTACCATATCTTCTGCCGGTAGAGTGATAGGTAGGATGTTTCTTTTTTTTGTTGATAGACGTCTTAAGCTAGCTAAGAGTCAAGGATGGGGTTTGCAGGGACATATCTATAACTAGCGAGGAGTCTCCAACATTAGGATACTGATCCTTTGGGTTAGCTTCTGGCTTCAGGGGAGAATGTTGTGGACTATGATCAATATCCATGTTGTCTAGATCAATTACCTCCTTCTCTTCAGGTTCTTTGGGACTCTGTTTCCTAGAGCACAAAATTCTTGTGGACCGCTTAGCAGAGAAATATTCTTCCTCCGTCTCACTCTTGAATTTAGATGGAGCCTTTTTATTTTTAGGCTTCTTAGAACCTGAAAGGGGAACAACATCATTAGAAATAGGACTAGGGCTGGCAACAGATTGTTTCTTGTTAACCCCTCTGGTGTTACGTTTCCCCTTTTTGGGAGGTCTTTTACTTTCTATCCAGTCTTTTGTCCTGTTAATAAAACTAAGGGTTTTAATGTGGATATTATCTCTTTCTTCTATACCCCAGTCAATTTTAGGTAGAGGTTGATGTTTAACCCTCTTTTCATATTCTCCACTTACTATTTCATCATCTTCCCCTTCTTCTATTCCTGCAATATCTAAATCAATATGCAGTGAAACAATCTGACTGAGTGCGAACCTAGACCATCTTCTTCTTATCACCTCTCGATCATCAGCACAATCCTCCCAATAGTCCTCCATCTGTGGAATGTGGTGGAACTCATTCACTAGGATGAAATGTTGAGCTACGTAGCCTCTAACATCAAAATCTTTCCTAGCTTCAAAAGTCTTCAAATTTAGCTTTTTGATTTCCAATTCTAATTTTAATGCATATGCAAAGGTTTTACACTGCTAATGGCCTAGCTCAATGGGAAAACAAGATTTAGCTCTACCTTTCTTTTCTTTCAATTTCTTGTGTACATGCACCAATTGGTGACTTACCTCCATAATAACCAAGCTATCAAGGGCATACCTGGGAAGCTTGAAGGTTTCCCCATCGAATCCACCTACTCTTAATTACATGAACCTTCTAAATTGAGTGTAATAGCTTCCGTAGATGTTCACAAAATCTCTGGCTTCTTTCGATAACCTTTGTTCTGTATTTCCTTTTAGCTCAAACACTAGCCTCCCCAAAAATATGTCATTAAAATTCATGAAACTACTTGTGTATGAATCCTTCTGCAAATGAGGATGATATTCATAAATCTTTATACCAAGGACGAGTGTCTCCTTAAAGAGGCCTTTCCATTCCTTAGTACATGCAAGAACATAAAACAAAAAGGAGACCATGTAAAACTTGTTTCTCCCTGAGTAATTAGCTAGCTGGTGATGAAGCTCATTTACTATATCCTCTGCCCAGTTGATATATTTATGCCCTCCTAAGGTCACCTAGATATAAAAATACATTCAATCATGCCACAAGTATGAATGTTGATTCCCCTTCAACCTATTCAGTAGTACTACTAAATCTGCAGCCTCAGGCTTGCAATGATCAATGGTAAGGGGCTTTGGTAACTTGGACCCTCCCGCTTGTGACTTTAATAACCAACACTATTCTATTTCATTCCTATATCTCTTCTTTTTCTCAAAAAAATGTAGTTTGGGAGGTAGCTATTGTCCACGCCTCATATGGCTCCTTCTCAGGTATACCCATGACCTTCAAAATTACATTTCTGTTTATAAAAACAAGAGGGCTTCCGTCTGTCTTTTTTATACATCTCTCCTCACTTTTTTAATGCATCACACATTCTACCACTAATTCTGGGCATGGTGCTGATTTAGGGAAGGTGGTTGCCTCTGCTAACCCACTCTCAACTACTTTGATCATCATAAAATTAGGGGGATCTTGAATTTTTCCCTAATTTATCTGAAGGTTTGGGAAGGCACAACAATGTCTTCGCACTTGGGAAGAGAGCATACTAAGCTTGGGGTGCAGCCGACAATAAGAACATGGGTTTTCATGGTGAGGCAAATGACAAGTAAAATAAACCAAAGACTTACAGAAAACAAAGGAAGGTATTTGATTCAAATCAAAGCGTAGAAAACTTTCTTGACGAAACATTAAAGAGAAAAGATTCAAGGGAAATAACTGACATGCAATAATCTGGAATTGTTCTACTTCTTGGGAAGAAGGAGAAATCTGAGTGGCATTACCTCTTCGAGCGTGGCGAATAACCATAATTGACAAGGAGAAGCTAAGAGGTAATTTATAACATCTTGCTAAAAAAAGATTGCAGGGATACACATTTAATGAGGGAGTCAAGCATTATGTCAAATAAATGCAAATGGAAAATGAATTAAATGAAAACATCAAATCTCAAAATTCACATGATTAAACCGTATTTACAATGTCACTTCAATGATGATTATTGCTGATTTCCTGTACAAGTTAATCTTTCTCTGCCAACTGTCACATCAATCTCCTCATTACCAATGCTCTCCGATGACCAAGTGGAAACCCTCTTTTGAACTTCAAAACTTGAACTAAGGCAGTTCAAATTTCAAGTTCAACCTGCATGATTATTAAGAAGGACTGCCCTTTGGTGTGCTTTAAAAACAATACAAGCAGCTACAAGACTCACTCTACGGTTGAACTCTGAATCTTGAACTAAGGATAGTTCAATATTTGAGTTCAACGGGAAGGCCGACTTTGCATAACTTGCCGTTGACATCACATAGTTTTGAAATAAAAGTGAACACGCCGCGGGGTGACAATGAACTTTCAATTTTGAACTAAGGGAGTTCAAAATTCAAGTTCAACATGCTAGGTGTATTTGCACAATGTCAAAGGTAGGGAAAACAAGTTTAGGATTTTGACACCTAGATCAATAAAAAATTTAGAGGGGATTCTTGCGAAGAAGGCCAACACGAGGAAGAAAGAATGGGTGGTAACAGATCCCCATCGTGGTTTTTCTCTTAACCAAGTTTCCACATCAAAAATATCAGTGTTATGTGTTGATCTTTCTTTAATGTTCATCATTCAAATATGAGATTTAAGGTTTAAAAGTTGATTGAAGTTTTTACGATTTGGGATACAACTGACTCACCCCCCCTCTTAGTTGTGTGTGGTTTCTTGTTTCTAATAGTTGGTATCAAAGCTAAGTCCTCTTTTGGAAGTTTAATCGCTTGTGGAGATCTGGGATGGTAGCTTTTAAGGAGAGTATGAGATTTGAAGGCACTAACTATTCCATATGGAAGGGTCAAATGATTACACACTTGCAATGCATCAGGGAAGATTACTGAGAGATCACTGAGAAGTCTCACAATCATCATGTCGATCTTTCTACTGTTACTACAGATGAGAAGAAGCAATTTGAGTACAATATCAAAGAAAAAGAAACATTGTTGAGCACCTGGTTAGATACAAAATATAAAAATGTCATGGAATTAGAGACTACACATCATATATGGACAAAAATAGAATTTTTGCATGAAGGAGATGCATGTGTGAAGAAAGCTAAGTTACATAGTTTGAAAGGGAAGTATAAGGCATTGAAGATGAGCGAGGATGAAAATATTAGTTCTTACATATTGAAGGTGAATGATATTTTTTTTGGAATCAGATGTGCTGGTGGAACATTAGAGGAAGAAGAAATTGTTTCTAAGATACTTAGATCCTTGCCTCCTACTTACAAACACAAGGTTGCTTCTATTGAAGAGATAAGGACCGTGCCTATAGTAACAAGAGACACATTGGTTGGTAACTTATCTTCCTTTGAAATGAGTGAATTTGGTGATGCACTTCCTAAGTTGAATATGCATTTAAAGCTACTATTTCTAAGGATAAAAAAAGATATGACCCTGGAGAAAGTTCATCAAAGTTTGGATCCAGATATGCTAAGGAATGGGAATAAATTGAGGAGGAGAGAAATCTTGAAGAGCTTGAAGCCCTAATTTCCAAAATATTTCCTAAGGGAGCTAGTAAGTATCAAGGAAAGTTACCTTTGAAATTATTTTCATGTAAAAATATTGGTCATATTTCTTCAAGACGTATGGATAGAGAGCCTATTTACAAGCCTAGGAAATTCAAACCTAAATGTCAGAAGAAGATTTATTATGCTACTGATGAAGGTGTGACTGACGATGAATTTGAAAAGAGTGAAGATGAGATTGTGTTTATTTATATCAAAGATGAGAATCCTTATTTCTTAAATGAGGAAAGAGCCTTGGTTTCACATGTGGATGAGAAAGATGAATGGGTAATAGACAGTCGTTGTTCACATCATATTAGTGGAGATAAAAGAAAATTTGTGAATTTGGAAAGGTATGATGGTGGTTTTTTCGGATTTGGTGACTATAATCCTTGTATGATCAAAGATAGAGGTTCCATTACACTTGATGGAAATAATAACACTGATGATATTTTATATATTGAAGGTTTGAGACATAATCTTTTGAGTGTTGGAAAACTAGTTGACAAAGGTTATAATCTACAATTCAAGGATAGAATGTGGAAAATCATTGGGATTTCTAGAGTTGAGATTGCATCAGGAACAAAGACCAAAGGTAATGTATTTCATTTGAATAATACAAAGAATAGATTTATGATTGCTCAAGTTGATGACAATTGGTTATGACAAAAGATTTTTTGATGTGAACTTTGATAACATTATGAAGATAAGAACTTTTAAAGCAGAGAGATATTTGCCTAAATTATTGAAGTTTGCTAATGTAGTGTATAAGGAATATTAGTTGGGTAAGCTAACTAAATCTACCTTCAAAAGAAAGACTTATTGTTCAAGTGGATTATTAGATCTAGTACATACTAGATTTGTGCGGCCCTTCTATAACTAGAAGTCATTATGGAGATAGGTATTTCATATTGTTCATTGATAACTACTCAAGGTTGATGTGGGTTACATTCTTAAAGGATAAATGAGAAGGTTTTAACAAATTAAAAAATTTCAAGGCTATGGTTGAGACTGAAACATGTATGAAGGTGAAATGTATGAGATCTAACCGAGGTGGAGAATTTCCATCTAGTGAATTTAATACATTTTATGAAAAGCATGGGATAAAGAGGCAAATGTCTACTTTGTGGACCCCACAACAGAATGGTATTTTTGAGAGAATAAATAGAACTATTCTAGACACTGCAAGGATAATGATCATTGAGGGAAATGTACCACAAGTCTATTTGAGAGAAGCAGCTAGCACTGCAATCTACACATTGAACTAAGTTCAAATCAGGCAAGGTACTGGTAAGACCCCTTATGAGCTATGGTATGGACATGTCTCCACAATGAAATATTTTAGGATCTAATTTGGAAGAAAATGTTACATCAAAAGAGATGAAGATTTAGGAAAAAATTTATCCTAGATGTGATGAAGGTATCTTTCTTGGTTATTCTACAAAGAGAAAAGAATAAGTGTTACAGTAATAGATTGAGAAAGATAATTGAAACTACTAATGTTAAAGTGGATGAAAGCTGTCCAAAAAAATCTAGATCTTCCAGTTATGAATAATATGGTGAGGAATAAAACTAGGAAATAGAGGTACAAACACTACTGAATTTGACTACAAATTATGACAAATGTTTGGTGACATATCGACAAAATATTGTTGACTTGCCGACGAAACCTTGGCTTAAATTTTTTCGTTGGAATTTTATCGCTTTAACAAGAACATAATTTTACTATAGGGTAAAATATTCTAAGTATATCTTTTCTTTTTAACACATATTCTCAAGAAATATAATAGAGCAATTGGTTAGGGGGGGAATGGGTAGTTAGGTAGTTAAGGATTTGCTTGAGAGGTTGAGTGTTCAACTCTCGATCGCCATCCTTTTATTCAAAATGAATATTTTACTTTTAAATTTATTTCTTTTGTTTTCAAGTAGGGAATATTTAATTATTGGAGTAAGCAATTTGAAATCTAAATATTTACTCTAAACAATTATTGACATTTTCAAAAGAATATATATTTTCCTAATTGAAAATAAAATTTTACTCTGTAATAGATTTCATTTGCTTGACAAGGATAAACATTTTTATGTTGAAAAATATGAGTATAATTTATTAAAAAATACTACTAAATAATCAAATAATTTAGCCATAGAAGATACTTCCCTGTCAAATTTGTGTCCACAAAATTAGGTGTCAATAGGTAGCAATGGAAAAGGGTGCCATAACTCATATGTAATCTTCTATTCCTGCGATCACTCCCCCTGACGAGTAGATCAATACATCAAGTCCAAAAAATGACATAGCTTTGAAAGCCACTAGACTGATGCATATATGCATCAGCTAGTTATCACAAGGAGGGGCTCTAACCCCAAGCATGCTTCAAAGATACTCAAAAGAATCTTTTGGAAAAGGTTTTGTAAATATATCTGCTATATGTTCCTTTGTGCTAATATATTCCAGTTGTATTTCTTTCTCTGCTACCTTCTCCCTCAATAAATGATACTTAATAGAAATATGTTTAGTCTTTGAATGCATTACAGGATTCTTTGACATATTCACTATGCTAGTGTTATCACAATGGATAACCACTGGTTCTTCAAAAATTATTCCAATTTTCTTCAGCATTTGTTTCATCCAAAAAACTTGTGTGCAATTTATTGCAGCAACACCATACTCTGATTCAACAGTAGATTGAGAAATACAATTATGCTTCTTTCTCAACTTTTAGTGAATAGATCTGTCTTTCTATAAATACTCTTTTAAGTTTCACCCTATCACCCTTAAAATACAAACTATCTGTAACAGTTGGGTAAGTATCTTTTATGATCACTTCCCTCTGAATTTTGTTATAGGTACAAATCCCTAATATTGATTTTCAATAAAATTTGATAGCAATTTAACTGGTTAGCTTTTAACCTGAAAGCTTATAAAGGCTGCAATATCATTCTTAGATGATATGCTACTGAACAATTGTAAAGGAAATAAGACTGAATAATAAATGGGAAGAAAATCACAGTTACTTCCCCGATTGCATTTCATGAAAAATAAACTTCTCAGCTAAAGATAACAGAATATAGATAGAATTCAGATATTATGAATCAATAGACATATACATAATAGAGTAAACAAGATGTCAACACAGGACACTTCATTTTTAGTTTTCAAATAACACAGATTTGATAAACCTCACTGTAATATATTTCAAAAATTACTACACAGGCAATTGCATGAAATCTGTTCTTTCAATAACATTCAATTTCTACTATTTGTTCCTTTGACCTTCTGAAAAACAAAATTATCACCACAAAATTTATTATCTAGTAGCAATGAGTTTTTCCCAAACCCCCTAAAAGTTTTAGCAGCCAAACATATAGTATCAGAACACCGAGAGGTCTCCCAAAAAACATGACCTCTCAGGCAATTAGTTATAAAACCAAACCAGCAAAAAAAGGACACACATCCTTAAGAGTTTGCATGTTAACCAAGTAAAAACTAATTAACTAATTCTGGTTCTTTGTCCACAGCATGATCCTCACTCCCCGCTGGACTCCCTACTTCTTCGGTAACCGATTGGGCATGTTTCCATTCCTTATATGCCTGAACCAACTCTTTAGCGAATGATAGATGCAGGATCTTGGAATTCACTATCTGGGCCATTGAGGCCTCCTTACTCCACTTCAACTTCTTCACCTTTTCTATGACATTGGGAAACTGATCCACACATAGATATAACATAGATTCGATCCTTGCCATCTGAGTTAAGTCGAAAGCTTTAGGATTAACCTTTTCTTTGATAATATTTATCACTGAGTTGAAGGCTTCCAGAGCGCCTTTCAATTCCTGCTCACCATATACTGATGGATAAGTATAGGTGAAGTTGATGACCTTCAACTCGTTCAAGGTGGCTGTTGTCACTGAGGTTTGCACCCTTGCTGAAAGCTTCTCTAACAACAACCTAGTGAAACATGGAATCAACCTCCAAGCTGTGGGACTTGAACTATGAGATTGAATCTCCGGAGAAGGCCGGCTTCCTCTACTATCAGGATGCACCTAAAACTATCTCTTGCAAGGAAAAGGGAGAAGGAGATGCAGAAAACCAAATTACTTGAAAAGGGAAAGGTGATACACCAAGATAGGGYCTACTTTCTTCTGCCTTGAAACTACACTACACATCCATATAACTCAACTAACACAACTTCTACCACATGATTCTTAGCAAACATGTGAAGGTCAGAGACTAAAATTACTACAAGGGAAGAGAAAACTTCACAACACAGTAATCCAAGCGAAATAGACACAACACACAATGAACCAGAATCAGCTTGATCAATAAGGGGTAAAA
>MU223373.1:2429856-2447864 GCA_018584345.1 Thuja plicata | reverse complement strand
GGTAAACTAGATGCTAAAGGAGAAGAAGGCATATTTCTTGGATATTCTACTAAGAGTAAGGCGTACAAATGTTTGAATTCTAACACTAACAAAATTGTGGAAAGTGCAAATGTTAGAATTGATGAATTTGCAGAAAGAAATGAAGCTGAAAGCATGATTGAGCCTGAAAGTTACAGATCATTCACATATCCTGAAGAAGAGGATTCTAACGAAATAGAAAATGAAGTTGTCGAGCAATAATCTGCACCTGCCGAGACATAGAATGACATTGCCGGGCAACAAGAAGTGACTGCCGAGCTATCTGATGGAGATGCCGAGTCATAGTTTCACCCTGAATTGAACTTGAACGATCAAAATGAAGCTGAGAAAGAGCCTACTTTGGTGAAATATGTAAGAAGGCACCATAAACCTGATCAAATCATAGGAGCAAAGGATTTTGCAGTCATGAAAAGAGGCAAATTAAGAGAAGACACATGTTTGTTATGTGATTTTGAGCCCAAGACAGTAAAAGATGCTTTGGAAAATGAAGACTAGATTCAAGCCATGAATGAAGAGATAGACCAAATTGAAAAGAACAAGACATGGACACTAGTACCTAGACCTGAAAACAAAAATGTAATTGGTACTAAGTGGGTATTCAGAAATAAGCTGAATGAACATGGAGAGGTAAAAAGGAATAAAGCAAGACTGGTATGCAAGGGTTATGCACAAGAGGAAGGAATTGACTATGGAGAGACATTCACCCCAGTTGCAAGATTGGAGGGTGTAAGAACTCTACTTGCATATGCAGCCTACAAAGGATTTAAAGTATATCAAATGGATGTGAAGTCTACATTTCTAAATGGGATACTAGAAGAAGAAGTATATATTGAACAAGCTAATGGATTTGTTGACCCAAGTAAGAGGAACATGGTTTGCAAACAACACAAGGCATTGTATGGACTGAAGTGAGCACCAAGAGCATGGTATGAAATATTATGCAATTATCTATGAAGATTGGATTTGCAAGAACAAATGACAACAACAATCTGTATTTGAAGACAAAGCAAGGTAAAGGAATTTTATTAGCTGAAATTTTTGTGGATGACATCATATTTAGTGGACAAGATATGATATGTAAAGCATTTTCAAAGGAGATGCAAACTGAATTTGAAATGTTTATGTTTGGTGAGATAAAATTATTTGTTGGACTACAAATACATCAAATGAAGAATGGTGTCTATATTACACAATCAAAATATATCAAGGAGATACTGAAAACTTTTGGTATGGAAGATTCAAAACCAGTGAGTACACCCATGGCTACTAGACAAAATTTGATAAAGAATGATGATACAAAATACGTAAATTAAACATTGTACATATCAATGATTGGTAAGCTGCAATATGTTGTACACAGTAGACCTGATATTACATTAGCAGTTGGAATTGTTGCTAGATTTTCTACTAATCCAAAAGAGACACATATAATGGCAGTAAAAAGAATTCTGAGATATTTGAAAGGTACAAAATACTATGGCCTATATTACAAAAGGAATGACAAGTTTGAACTCAGAGTCTATACTAATTCTGACTGGGCTGGTAATGTTGATGATAGAAAAAGCACCACAGGAGGCGCATTTCTTTTGGGGGAAAAGATTAGTTTCCTGGACAAGCAAGAAACAAAATTGCACCTCACAATCTACAGCTGAAGCCGAGTATGTGGCAGAAGCAATTAACTATTCAAACATTGTGTGATTGAAGATACTACTGAAAGGTATGAAAGAGGAGATCACAGAACCAATTGTCATATATTGTGATAACACAAGTGCCATAAATATTTCTAAAAACCCTGTAATGCACTCTAAGACAAAACATATAGCTATCAAGTATCATTACTTGAGGGAGCCAGTTCAGAAGAAGGAAGTGAGACTGGAATATGTGAACACTAAGGAACAGTTGGTAGACATATTTATAAAAGCGTTACCCAAGGATGCTCATGAGTATCTAAGAGGTAAATTGGGGGTAATTCCCCTATTAGAGGCTAACTAGTTGGGAATGGTACTGTTGCATCAAATGTTTTAATCAGAACACTTGACACATTGATGCACAGTAAGTCACATTTTTTAGGATTCTGCCTAAAAACTATGAAGTGGTAAACAAGAACAGAAAAGTAAATCAGTCATATACAAAGATGACAGGAACAACATGATACAAATATTAGAACAAAAGAATCTACATGATAAAGATGTCAAAATCTTTGGCATTGTTGTCAAAGAGGGAGATTATTGCTAAAAAAATAGAGAAAACAACAGATACAAGGGAGATATTACTGAAAGAGGGAGCTGAATAGTAACAGAAAACATCAATGTGATTATAGACACAAAGGGAGTCAGAATGAAGCTAAAGACATTAATGAAGATTTGTTCATATCAAGAACATAGGCACTTTTTAGATTGTATGGTAACTTTGGTTGGAAATTATTGTTTTATAGTTTCGTGTTGCCATCAATGCCAAAGAGGGAGATTGTTGGAAAGATTGCTACAATGTAGACAATTGTTATTTTGTCATTGATGTCAAACCTTAACTGGTGAGACTATCATTGTATGTTTGAGTACCTTATCCATTGATTGATGAAGATTTGAAAAGAATGGGATAACAAGAAGACTAAGGAAATGGTTGAGTTATGAGTATACACCAGGGTACTTAATCATTTGGCACTTTGGAAAAGTTATACGTTGTTTATCTAGCACTGACAGTTCACTGGAAGGTCAATGCCAAGAAAAGCAAATTTGATGTCGATCAAAGTGAAAGTTGATGTTGAGCAAAGCAAAGATGATGCTGAGCACCAGTGAAATACCGAGGGAGACAGTGAAAAGTCGAGCATCAGTATTTTTTTTATTGATGAGATTTGAGATCTATGGCTGACATAATTGATTTTATTGGGATATGCATTATTAATTAAGATTGGTCCATATTGATTTAATGCATGGGAAACCGTTATTAGCACATAGATTCAATGGTTAATTAATGACTATATTGGAGAAGTAAATTAAATGTAAATATGGAAAGATCTAATGGATCTGACCTAACCTAAGATCTATGATCTTGGTTAAGAGGCAAAAGATTTATCTGACCTAGATGAAGAGGTATAATATAACCTACAGTAGTTATTGTTATAGTATCCAAGTGTAAGGAGAAGTGTAATGCAAAGTGTTGCATGGTTAATTGACTGATTGGCAAGACCTAGCAGAGAAGGCTGAGCAGAGAAGCAGAGAGATATTGCTTGACGGATTTCCAAGCAGATCTGAAGTTTGAGATGAGAATGGAGGCCAATCAGTGAATTAGCATTAGAACTAAAACTAGATATGGATTTGAAAATTAATTTGTATGTATTAGATCACACCTTCTGATTACTTTCTAACCATTGTATCAGTTCAAATCCTTTAACTAGGTTGACCTAACAGTCATTGTATAAATCCTTTAAACAAGGTGACATTCAGATTGGAATGTTCTAAGTCCTCTAACAAGGCCACTCCTAACAGGGTGATTAAATCCTTTAACCAGGTCACATTTGACAGTGTGTTTTGTAACCTTTAACAGGGTTGGCTCCTCACAGGGCATTACTTCAGAAGAGTAAAATTTTGGTAGCATGTTACTGGTGATTTTTCCCACATTGGGTTTCCACATTAAATCATGGTGTCAAAATGTGTGAATGTTATTTTTGTGTTTTACTATTAAGTTTCTACAAGCTTATTTCATTAGTACAGTAAACTGCACACTTTTATTGTTTATTATTGCCGAGCAGATCTAAGTTGTTGAAGTTGATTAAAAGTTTTATATGGGCACATCTAGACCTGAGGATAACTAATTCACCCCCCCCCTCTTAGTTATTCTAAATTCATATTAACAATTAGGAGTCAAGAAAATTAGTAGGCTCACTGCCCACAGAAGGTTAAAGCCACCCTAAAGGATTCACAAACCAAACAAGTGTATATAGAAAATATACCATCCAGTGAACTATCTGATAGAAATTGTCTTTTCTTGGTCAGTTCCAATGAATTATTCTTATCACAAACTCTTCTCTACATCTAGCAGACAAACAAGCCTCACAACTTTCACTTCTCTTCTTTTTAATCTCTTCACTACCACATCTTTCAAAAAGAAAAGATCACTCATATATACCCTATTACAATAGCTCATTAGGTCAGTCAGTTAAGATTTCCTAATACACAAATAATTAATTATGTCAGCCAATTAGGCTTTCCCAATATACAAATAAATTGTTAACCCTTTTCTAAGATACACACGGTACCTATAAAAAGTAAACATCAAATACAATCCATCAATTATACTTCCAAATCTGCAATCCACACTCACAATTCATATTACATGCTACATGTCTAAAGTCGGCCACCAAATAGGTCTCCTCTAGAATACATGCAGCAGTTGACGTCACCAAAATTATCATGTCAATCAAACACAACCCAATATTCCAAAATATGTCTACAATCCTCCAATAATTTTGCTTCATCTAAAATATCTTCGCTAGTAAGATATACCCAAAACACAAAGATCTACTCTGTCAAGCATCATAGTTACATTCTAGAAACTAGTCTTTACTAAAACAACTGTAACATCCTCAATATGCAACATATAGCCAAGAGACCTTAAGGATAAGGTTAACACACATTCTTCTTCATATAACCAACTTTGATCATTCTACAACATCTGTACAGTGTTTGTACACTTCTGCCAGTCAAGTGACCAGTCTGTCCTCTTCCACGGAAACATATGTTGACATCAGTGACAAAACATGAATGTCAACAGCATGATCAGTACCCAAAACTGATATAATCTAATAGATAATTGAATGGAATATCATGGAACTGCATATTTATGGAGACTCTCAACTAGTAATCGATCAAATCAATGATGAATACCAAACTAAAGATGAGAAATTGATTCCGTATAGTAGAATGATTGATGACCTTAAGAAATATTTTTTTTAAATAAAATTCCAACAAATTTTGAGGTTAGACAACAAAGCATCCAATGCCATGGCTACTCTAGCTTCTATTTTACAGTTAGAAGAACATCACTTTTGCTATGATTTATTAGTGGAAGAACTCCCTTTTCCAGCTTATGACTCACCTGAACCCCAACTAATCTGTACTCTAGTAAGCCATGAGTCCTCTCAATATAACAAAATCTATGCCTACCTGAAAGACCAAGCTATCCTTGAAGGCTTACGTAGAAATGAAAAAAGGAACCTCATTAGAAATGCATCACATTACGTAGTTATAGCTAATGAATTAGTTTGGCAAGGTTTAGATGGTACCCTCCTTTGGTGTCTAGAACATGAAGAGTTCAAAAGAGTGCTAATGATGTCCATGAAGGTAATTGTGGTGCTCACTTGAATGGTCTCTCTCTTGCCAAGAAAATTTTGAGGGTTGGATATTAATGACCTACCATGAAAAAAGATGCTATTCATTATTTCAGAGATTTCAATAAATGTCAACTACATGGTAACTTGATCTATGCTCCTGCTAGAGAGTTGATACCTTTTATCACCCACTGGTCATTCCAACAATGGGACTTTGACATGATTGGCCAGATATATCCCTCATCATCTATTGGACATAAGCTCATCATCATGACCACTGAGTACTTCACAAAGTGGGTCAAAGTGGTCCCACTTATAAAAGGAACTAGAAAATAGGTATCTATGTTTATCCTTAACTACATCATCTTTAGATATGGTATACCCACGTCAATTATGACTAAAAATGGGGGGAAATTCAAAAAAATACATGGATGAACTCTATGAGAAGTTTCATATCACTCAACACTATTCCTCTATCTAGTACCCACAAGGGAATGGACAGTCTAAAGATTATAACAAAACACTCCTCAAAATCTTGCACTAAATAATGAGAAAATCGAACAAGGATTGGCATCTACAACTATATATAACTCTAAGGTCTTATAGTACCAACATCACAATGCCTATAGGAGTGGTACCATTTGAATTAGTTTATGGATTTGAAGTAGTAATACCCATTGAAGTTGAAATTCCATCACTCTGAGTCTCTCTACAAGGACTTGTCACTGAGGAAGATTACAGGATTTCTAGAATCCATGAGCTAGAACTACAAGATGAACAAAGGAAAGAATCATTTTACCATAGGGAGGTCTATAAAAAAAATAATGTATAGAAGTTAAAACAAGAAAGTGCAACATAGATAATTTTAGGCTGGTAACCTTGTTCTTTGAAAAAATCTAAAGAATCATCAAAATCAAGAACAAAAGGGAAAATTTGAACCCAACTAGCTAGGTGCCTTTGTAATCACTAGAGCATATGGTTTTGGAGCCTATCAACTATCTACTTGAGAAGGGGATCTTCTTCTTAATCTTATCAAGACAATCCACCTGAAAAAGTTCTACAAATAGACATTCTCAGAATGTGAAGTTCTTGTACAGAGAAAATGATCCCGAGAAACAAAATAGCAAAAAAAAAGAAAAATCATAAAAAGTGGAAAAAGTCTTGAAAAAATGATCATCTTGGTGAAAAACTGGCAATAGGAACCTTGATGAATCAACCAAAAAAATTTTAAAAAATGAAAAAAAAAATTGGAAAACAAAAATGTGCCTCAATGAAAACCTAGTAAGGAGGTGCCTTGGTAGTAAAAATAGAAATCAAGCCAAGTGATGAAAACTTGGAAAATATACATCACTTATAATCAATTCTCTATCTATCAATACATAGCTTGGCTATCTGGCCCGCGCAAGCTATCTTCATGACCCCATACCCCTTAGTTGTTTTGTATAATATTATCATGGATTGGAAATTTTTTTTGTCTTGCTCCTAGGGTATCGCTTGTTACGAGGGGGAAGTGTTCCAATTTGATCAATCACATGAACCAAACCAAATTTAGTATCTTAGCCCTTCCAAATGGACAATTTTCCACTGACACAACGGTGTTTCTCAACACCCTAATTAACAATCTTCCTTAACACTACCTATTTGGACACATTTGTGTTTCTCAATACACATTGGATAACACATCATGAACCCTAACACTAGAATAATAAAAATCAAGCACACAACTAAATTTCTTAACACTATGCACTCAAAAGCATGATGTTGTTTCTCAACACCCTACACAGACAAAAATCTAATGCTCAAAACTGTATGAAGGTATGCCACATTTTCTTGAATGTTGTCTTTTATCAATGCTTTTCACTTATCTTATTTCCTTAGTTGCTAAAGGATGTCTAAACAGGACTAGAGATTCACGACTGGGGGAATTTTTTTTCTTTGATTGCTTCTTATTGGTGTGGTCCTGATGATCCTGAAATGTCAAATAAACTAGGTGTCTTTGATAAGAGCCTCCACCTTAAGGTGGAAAATCCTCACACACCTTGAATTTTTTTATTTGTATTCCAAGGTGAGGTTGACACTATCTGTTTACACAATATTGCACTCATCATTATCTCATCTTTGTATGCCTTGATGCTAGTGTACCCTTGCAATATCAAATGGAAACAATGTTCAGGTCATCTCGATGTCGATACCTCGATGCTTACTTTGGTTTTCCACATTTTATCCAGTGAAATTCATACTCATATCCTTATGGTCACAGTGGCACCAGTAAGGGTTGTATTGACTCTGATGTCCCAAATTCTCAATGATGACAAACTGGCTAAAGGAATCAGTGACTAGACTCATTTCATAGATTGCATATCATCTTAGGCTTGCATTTAATGTTGGCATTATAACATTGGAGAGTTATCCTTAACCCTTCATCAAAGTGGTCAATTTCATTCATCAACCTGTGATATAATCAATTATCTAAAGGATATATACTTGCAAGAAGGAGTCATAATATTTATCATCGATCATACAAGGGGCATCAAGTGGTAAGCTATCACCTAAAGTCAAATCATAAATAGTTTTAGATGGTAATACAACTCACATCGGCATAAACATAAGGATAACATCATAAATAAAATGGTAAGAGAAAGATACATATGAGAAGAAGCAACAAGATACATCTCACAAAGAGCTTCTATTCAAGATACATGAATGAACCAACCAACATATGAAAGAAATATGATACAAGATGCTAATCTAATCGGAGATATCACATGAGCTAGTAGATAAGAAAGCATGAACAAAATCAATTATATATATATATCATCAAATATCTATAAAAATGTGATAATTTGATCTCAAACAAAATGTACATCCTTGATGCAAATGAATAATGTATACATATGTGTATCTCAAAAATTAGAATGGGGAAAGAAAAGAGAAGGGGATATCAAGACTCCCTCCCTCCCTTATAATCTCAAGGTGTGGGAGGAGGAGGTGCATCTTCCCTCATTGGCAGGGCTTCTCCCTCAGATTTCACCATATACTGTGAATATGGAGCTACCTACTCAGCCAATGACACTGCTATGCTATACAATGCCACATAGTAGGTCATCTTGCAGGTCTGATGGGTAACCTCACACTGAAGGTCACCTTGCTTGGTCCTCAATTTTTTCCTGCACCACTTCTAGCTATGTCTGTAGCCCTCTGATCCTCCCTGTCAAGGCACAAATCACATCATGTGGGTTCTACTCTCTGGGTACCTCCTCCTCTCCATCACCCACATGTGTGTCCCTCCTTTGTCGAACCTTTCATGCTACATTATCAAAATTTGGGGCATGTTGTGCCTCCCCATCTCCATATATGTTGCAACCACTTGGGGAATCAACTCCAACCGATCCCAAGGTACCACCCTCCCTGCACCCTATGTTTCTATTCTACCACTAGTGGCCTACTTGAGCTGGCACCAGGGTCCACTCCTACTCTCCTCGACATTGTATCGCTATATCCTCTACCTGGAAATATATGATCTTGTGGATTGGAATCCTCCTCATCTATCTATGAAACTCTCTCTACCGGATTCATGAACCTGGGAAAGGGGTGTTGAGAAAAATAATATCTAAACTCAATGGTCACCCCTATATCTGTAATATCATCCAAATACTCCCTAATCATCCTCCATAACTAGGAGATCTCCTATACTACAAGGGTATATGAAAAGATAGTGGCCCATCCCTATTGTTCCTCATAAATAAAATGAGTGTAGGCGATGAACTCCTGTGATATACTCTAAGGATGCATGTACTGCCTCTAAAATTGCAAAGAAACAAAGCACTCAATAATTGAGGATGTCCTCCCAATTAGTGGTCAAGGTATTTATAGGTCTCTCCTCTAGGTCCTCCAATCCCCCCATGCCTCAATACCTCTGTAGGGATGTTAGGTAACCATAATAATTTCATCAATCTACCATGTCTAGTACTCAATCTTCCCCAAGTGGGGTCGTGTGATATAACCTAAATATTTGTATACGAAGGGATGGACATCCTGCCAAGAATTGTTTGTAACTGGTTTGCAAATAGGAAGGTTCTCCCATGCCCATACTTGTAAAACTAAAACTCGAGTTTCCACCCCCCTAGCCCGATGATACACTACCTCATGCATCTCATGGTACATGTGTGCCAGTAGGTACTGACCCCACCCCAATCTCTTTGGTATTTCTAGTAGTCTCCCAAGCGCTCAACCCCAACCACACAGGAAGTCCTGTTGACCCCTATCTACCATGTGAAAGCACCCAATAAAGCCGACAATAAAACAAGGAAGATGAAACTATACTTTGAATCTTGTCACCATATCACCCCAGATGATGGCACAATCAAGAAAAGAATGATCATAGAAGATCTGTATCAGACCTTGAATACCTTGTCATGGAGAAATGTCATACTCTACCCTCTCTCCAACAAATGGTATCTACAAAATCCTATAAATATGCTATGGAGTAATGGTGATCTCTCCAGTGGGAAAGTGGAAAGTTTTATGTTCACTACAAAAGTGCTCAAATAGAGCTATGAGAAACCCATGATTAACATGGATATCTGGCATATGTAATAACCAACCAAGTCCACACTATCCAATATGGGCCTTGTCTGCATCTAAGAGGTCTCTAACCATTCACATCATGGATGGATATGTCATGCAGAACTGGATGTCAGGAAGTTGTGGCTAAAGAACCAACACAAAGCCATCATTACATGATATAAATGTTTAATTAGAGTACACTAAATGCCAAATAATATGAAAAACATGCCACATAATCCAAATCCATGATTATAAAAGTTGAAATTTAGCGTTCAAGCATCAAAAAATGGTTGTTGTTTTCCATATGACAAAATATAGGGTAAAAAACTAGAAACAAGTGTCATACAACAAAATAATGAACCCATATGAGTAAACAAACTGAGATGATAATGTTCACCGGATGAGATGACAAAGGGCTCAAGAAACCTGGTCCTTGTACGACTCAAGGGTTCCTACAGGATGACAAACTGATGGCCTCAAACAACAAAGTAATTGGAGGTAGTTTTTCGTATGAGGATTCTTTGCAGACCATATGAATAAACAATTTAGATGACCTAAAACCGACTTAAAATACATGAAAATTCTATGAAAACTTTCTAAATTGGAATCAAACAGGATCTTTTTTGATCACTCACCGGAGGTGCACATTTTCTGGGCTGATTTTTCCTTGTCATTGGTTTGAATCAATGATTTTGCATTGGAACAACCATTTTTTCTCAGAGAAGGTTTTTTTTATTTCTAAATTTGGAAATTGAAAATGATTTGAAATGACCCTTTTGACCCCTTATATAGTCATGGCCCTAATTTGACCTAATTTTTAACTTACTTCGATCAATGTGAAACTTGCACCCCTAGCTATTTTGACAATCTTGAATCCATTTTCAGGATCAAAATTGAAATCCAATATCATTCTACTAGTTAAAATTGAAATTAAACCTTCTATCCAAATGCATTTGATCACTGACATAGTCCTTTCTAGCTTCATCATCAATCCCCTTTCCCATAATTAATCCAGAAAAACACAACAAAAATCCAAGAGAGTTAACCCCAGTTAACTCTTGTCAAATCTTGGTCAAAATTGGTCAACAAGATCTCAAATAAAGCTTGAGTCTAGTTCTCCATCATCTATGACCTAATTTCAATCAATCCAATTAAATTAATATCAAATCCAATGCTTTCTATCTATCAAATCAGTCACAATCCAACTTGTCTCCCTAACAAAATTTTGATTTTGATCTTGAGGAGGCAACATCATTGTATCAAGGAGCTGAATTTTAATTGACAAACCTCATCTCTAGGGGCATCTTAGCTTCATCAAAAATCCATATCAAATTGATACTCTTCAAATTCTTTCTGCACAAGTGATTTCATCACTTCACATCAAGTTACTTGGACAAACATCTAACCTAGTGGAATCTCTAGGGGCATATCAGTTTCATCACATCACATCAATTTGGTAGTGTCTCCTAATTAGGTGATTGGCTTCAACAGGACCTATATCAAGTCAATTATCTTGATCAATCTATCAAATGAAAATCAATATCATCACACCAAATTAGGTGGATTAGTCATTTAAACCAATCCAAAAATTTCAAAATCTACTTTGGACATATATTTAGTTTCATTTCTTCACATCAAGTTGAGTATTCAAATCTCTCTATCTATTTTCATTCAATAAAGCTCAAAGTTGGTACTACCATTCTTCATTCAATTAAGTCTAGAGCTGATATCTTCAATCTCTCTATTAGTCCTCACTCAATCAAGCCCGAAGATGGTATCTTCAACCTTTAATTGATCTTTGATCGATCAAGTTCAAAATCAGTTCTAATTAGGAATAGTTTCATCACTTCACATCAAGTTATCCCTGGTATGTCATCAGATGGTCTTTGATCAATGCACTACTTACACATCAATTCAAAGAGGGGAAAATGTAATCACCTAAAAATGGGTCTAGTAAACCTACAACCCCTAATTTGATTAATTGGCCTTAAAAATCCTAAAATCTAAGGCATTCACTGCTAGACCTTAATTATGCAAGAAAACCCATAATAATCCCCCTTACATAATTAAACCAAGTTCCCAAATGAAATTATCAACTTAATCCTAACCCAAGATTGAAAAGTTATGTAATCACTATACATTGCACACTTAAATAAAGGTTCTTGCACTTTTATTAGATAAAATCATTCACACATGGGTGTACACATATAATCTTTGCTTAAAAGGTGATTAAAAGAGGATTTACCAACAAACACACTTTTGCCCAATTAAGAGTCAATCACTTGGATCAACCTCTCTTGGATTGAATCTCAACCACTCATCCATTTTGCCTCTTAATCTCCTTCATTCCCACAAAAACCCTACCTAACCTCTTAATCCTAGCCACTCTCTTTCCACTTCTTAATCTCAACCATCCATTTTGATGAGATTTCTATAAGGGATAGCTCTCCATTAGTCAAGGAGGATGCATTGTTGGATTATTGTTATAATTCTATTTTGATTCTAGAGTATTCTCATTGTAGAAGAGAATATTCATACTAGAATAGTATTTTCATTGTTCTTAGATAGTTTAATCTTAGTTTCATTTCTTATTATTTTCTATAATTGCTAGATTAAATATGCATTTAGCCTCATACTAGTTCATACATTATCTTAGTTACATTTTTCATATCATTAATATGATTTAAGAGAAAAGAATGAAATTTCATGCATCATGCTCATTTGGAATCTTCCATTTTGAAGTAGTCTAGTCACTGATTCTTGTACCAATCTTATGAGCATTTACTAAGAATCAAACTCGCTTCATCTAGGAAGAAATAAGCCCCCCCACTTTTTTTTTGGAGGGGGGGGGGTGTTGCACACATTTTGAGTTGATTTTGATGATTATTTACCCATAAGTTAATGGTTTATTGAGTGTAGGTTGTTGCAGGTTAGAACCACATTTAAACCACACAGTAAGCATTGTGCATGTATAGTGTCATTATCCATAATACCATTAAGGGATACTCATAAGGATGAGATTTCCAACTCAAGAGGTGTAATGGATTCTGCACCATTAACTAAATTATAAGGAGTTGTTCTTATTTCAACATGAATACTTGTTCTATAATCCCATAAAGCATATGTTAGTTGAGTATGCCAATCCTTAGAAGGCTTTTTAATAGTTTTGTGAAGAATTTGTTCGATAATTTTATTCAAGGATTTTTCTAGTCCATTAGATTGGGGGTAATAATGAGTAGATAAATTTTGGTTGATATAATATTAATCCAAAAACTTTGTTACTTCCTTGTTTTTGAAAGGAGTACCATTGTCTAATATTATTGTAGATGGAATAGAAAATTGAGCAATGATATTTTCTAAGAGGAAGGTACAAATTATATCCATAGTGGTGGTCCTTAGTGGCACTACTTCTACCCAATTAGTGAGTTAATATATGGCAGTTATAATATAAGTATGCCCTCGAGAGGATGGAGGAGATATTTTACTAATAAGATCAAGCCTCCAAAGAATAAAGGGACATGATCCTACCTGAGATTGAATTTCATGTGTTGGGGCATGAATAAGATTGTCATGATGTTGGCATTGAGGACACTTTTTGAAAAAAAAAAAAAGAATATTGTTCCATAGTTTTCCAATAATATCCCATTATGAGAAGTTTATTAACCAAAGAGTTTCCTCCAAAATGGCCACCATAAGATCCTGAATGAGATTCTTGTAGAGCCATTGGGATCTCGGTTTTAGTGAGACAGTGGAGAATGAGACCATCGTAAGAAATTCTATAAAGAATATTAGTAAGAATGATGTATCATGTAGCAAGTTTGTGTATTAGAGCTCTAGTATTTCTTGTTTCTACTTTGGGGAAAGTACAATCTCTCAAGTAATTGAAGATGTGTGAGTACCATTCATCTTAATGAAGAGCAAGACAATGCTTATCCATACTATGACTTTAAAAAATAGCAGGATTGACAATATTATAGATAATGAATTTATAGCTATCAATATTATTTTCTAAAGAGATAAGGGAAGTAGAGCTGGCCATAGCATCAGTGTGTCAATTATCTTTCCTTGGTAAGGAGGAAATGGAATAAGAAGAGAATTTTTTCAAAAGATGTAAGGAAAGATCTTGATACTTAATTAATTTATCATGTTTGGCCTGATATGTTCCATTGATTTGTTACAATATTAATTTGAATCCCTATATATATATATATAATTCACCTTAAAGGAAAAATCCACTTTAAGTCTAGCAATAAGGGCTTTGTATTCCACAATATTGTTAGTACAAGGAAAAATAAGATGATAAGATAAAGGTATAGGATTTTTTTAAGGAGATATAATAATAACACTGGTTCTAGATCTAGTTGTACATCTAGACCCATCAAAGTATAGTTCCCATGTACCTTCGATATGATCTATAGGTCAAAAAAAATCATCAGGAAAATATATTGAGGCATGATTTATTGTAGGTGAATGATCTTCAACTAAATAGTTGGTTGAGGCTTTCCTTTAATTTCTTTTTGAGAAACAATTCTTAGGTCATACTCGCTTAACATCATTACCCATTTTTCTAGATGTCCTGAGGAATTAGTTTTGGAGAATAAGTATTTAAGAGGATCAAATTTGACAATGACATTAATCTCAAAACTGAGAAGATAATGCCTGAGTTTTTGGCAAGAAAAGACTAAAGCAGGGCATTATTTTTTATTAAATTATTACCGAGTTTCATAGTCTACCAATGTAGGGATAAGGTAGTACATCGATCTCTCTTTTCCATCTTTGTCATGCTAGACTAAAATTGCAGCTAAGTCTTTAGAGGAATTTGAAGCATATAATAAGAAAGGTTTATCCAGTTTATATGGTTGTAAAATAAGAGGATTTATGAGGTATTACTTGAATTGTTCAAAGAATAGCTTACAACCATCATTCCAAGAGAAAGTAGTATCTTTCTTTAACAAGGAAGTGAAGGGAATTGTACAATCCACTAGACGTGAAACAAATCTATGAGTAGCTTGTATATTTCCTTGAAAAATACAAAGTTGAGATATATTTCATTGAGGTTACATGTGTATTATAGCATTAATTCTCTAGATGTCCACTTTGATACCTCATTGTGAAATGATAAATCCAAGAATTTTTCCGTTGTCAACACCAAAAGCACATTTTTGAGGATTCAAATGTGTATTATATTTATGAATTCATTCAAATATTTGTCTGAGAATAATGAAATGATCCTTGTGAGAAATTGATTTAGTAAGGATATCATCAACATAGTCTTCTAAACTTTTGTGGATGTAATCATAAAAGATAAGTGGCATAGCCCTTTGATAAGTAGCACTTGCATTTTTCAATCCAAAAGGCATTACTACCTAGAAAAAGGCTCCCCAAGGAGTAATGAAATTTGTCTTATGTTAATCTTAAGGAGGAATGAATATTTTATTATAACCATAAAATCCATCCATAAAAGATAATAATGCATGACTTGTAAAATCCACTATCATGTCGATGTTCAGGAGCGGGAAGTCATCTTTTAAAGAAGATTTTTTTATATCATGAAAGTCTGTGCACATACGTATTTTATTCTCACCTTTAGAGGCAAAAACAATATTATAAATCCAAGGGGAATAATCAATAGAACCAATAAATCCAACATCTAAGAGTTTTTTCAATTTCCGCTTTGACCAACAACGCTATTTTAGGATTCATTATATAGATATTTTGTTTAAACAACTTAGGATTAGGAAGAAGAAAATTCTTTTGAGTAAAAATATTAGGATCTATACTAGGCATATGAGAATAAACCACAACAAAGATATCAAGAAATTCTAAAATAAGAGAAGAAAACTCTTTCTCTTCTTCCTCATCCAAACACTTTTCAATTTTGATGACTTTATCCTTGTTATAGGGATCCATGGCTACATAAATAGTTTATGTAATTAATAGATTTCTCTGCTGAGAAAAATCCATGGGTAAAGGAAACTCTCAAGAATGCTTAGATATTTGATCATGTCCAAAGTAGGCTTCAACATTCAAACAATAAGGAAATCCCCTATTCTAATGGTACATAGGAAGATTATCATATGTCCCCAAGAATTATGCTAAGCATAATCTGTATAGTCACAAAATGGAAGCACTTCCATTGTAGACTGGTTTAGCCTCCCGAGTAAGTGGTTTTGGGGTCATGTTAAGCACCTTGAATGGGTTCTTGATTCAGACCTGGCTTTCCCCCTGTTCTACCCCAATTCTCCACCTTTCTCTAGCTAATTTTTGGCATTCTGGGCTGCAAATCTGAGATCTTTGACCTCAGGGTCACGGTCAAACTTTTGGGTCTATGTCAACCTCAACCCTTACCTAGGTAAAGGTTGACCTCACCCCTAACCTAGGTAAAGGTCAACCTCAACCTTGACCCAGGGTCTAGATTTCAAGGTCCCACAGTTTTTGGATGTCAGTCTTTGAAAACAGTTAATTCGTGCTTCCGAGTCGGCTGTTTCCGGTTCCGAAGTGATGATTCCTAAATTATATTTAATATAGGTCCTCTCCTAGGGTTAAAGGATTTAATGATAATTTAATTCTCTTGTGTTGGCCTCCTTATAAGATTGTGCCCTAATTTCATATAAAAGGGAGCCTTTCTCCTCTCATTTTCTCTAAGCAAAAGTAAAGAAGTCAAAACTCTAAGTCCTTTATTGAAGCCTAAACATTATCAAGTGAAGTCCAAGCAAGCAATAAAAAAATATTTGAAGCAAGGATACATCCATCATCAAGAATTCAAGCATACATTCATCAAAGAGATCCATGGGAGGCCATTGAAGTATTCAAGCTACATAGTGCCCTTTTTGGTGATCTCTCCATCCATCTTCTTCCAATCCTCTTCATACTCAAGAAACCATTAAATATTTGGTGTTGGATATCAACAAGAAATTGATTGAAGACATCCTACATTCTAAATTCTAGATCCATTGGTGCATACATACTTTTGGGTTCAAGGATTCAAATCCTCCACAAGGACTTTTACAAGCAAGGTGAATTTATGCAATTACTTTGTTTACTTCTGCAATTTCAATTATATATTTAAGGTTAATTCCAAAACTGGGGTTTGACTAAGGAAAACCCCTCCCCCACCCCAACAAAAAAATCTCTTTTTCTTGCAGGTACATGTTCACGATTGAATATTTAAGCTCATATTTGGATACCCTTTTCAGCAAACTACTGAGATCCGCAAACAGATTCTCTGTCGGACCTATGCAGTTCAGGGTCAAGATTATTGGGTTAGCAGTGAGATTAGTGGGTCAAGGTCGATATTTTATCAAGATGGTGTTGGATCAGAAAAATATTTCTAGGTTTTGTTCGTCTCTGCGTTTCCTTTCCGGGTCATACTTCAGATTTTCCAGAAACAGAGTACAGACCCCAGAAAACAACATTCTTTGATCTAAAATTCTTTAAGGTTAGTACTTCCTCTCATCCTTTTCAATTACTTTTATATATCACATCTCTTTAATTATAAAATATAATTTAAGATTTTCTTCCTTTCTCTCATTTCTAAATGATTGATTCATTTGTGCATTGATTCTTCTTTTGGGTTAATCAACTTGGATCTTTCATTTGTGCATTTGGGGATAAAAGAGGAACATCTTATCTTCCTTCCCCCTATATGCTTAATCACACAACAATACAAAAATCACATTCAAAACAAAACTAAATTACATGTAAAGGTTAAGGAAATACACCCCTAATAATTCAATACCAAAATTTTCTTCCTTTACATTTTGGTGAACCCGCGATAGATAACTCTTTATTTTTGGTGTTAGATTTACATGTTTATGCTAGATCTTACATGTTCTTTCAATTACATTTAAAATTCATAAATCAATATCTTGTGTTAGTTCATTTGCATTGCATTGGTGTATGAGCTTTACCACTTCTAGTCCTACATATAGTATCTCGGTTAGAAGAAGTCGTAGACTTATGGGTTCCTTTGATCCTGAGTCTTCCTCTCCTTTCCTTAGGATCCCAGATGATAACTTGATAACTCATGATTCCAATCCTTCTATGGAGCATAACTCTTCTCACTCATCTCATGATG